>JANTPZ010138469.1:0-19127 GCA_025593235.1 Vachellia pachyceras
CATGCGAGCGAAACAAGAACAACTCGTCATACCTTCGCAATCCGCTTGGCGCTTCGGTACTTCATCATATATTGCCATCCATACATCAAAGCGATTCCGAGTGCTATCCCCAAAAAGAGCCCAGAAATCAAACCCATTTTCCCAGACTTCAACCACCGCTTCCCTTTCAAGACGGAGATCCAACAAAATTTCAAAGATCGAACCAAAATGTACGGGCAAATTCAATGACGCAAGCACATAATATATCGAATTCAGGACAGAAACTTGCAGAATCACAAGCGAATCAAGCCCAATGAAAAACTCACAGCCTAATTGATGAAGAAATCGCAGTCTAGGGAAGTCAAATGAGAGACCCTGCAAATACCAACGAGAGAAACTGAAACCGAACTCCGAATCTCCGTAAATTGTGGGTCTGTGCTTATTCTCAGAAGTGTAAAAACGTATAATTTTTCTTGGTCATAACGTCACTTTCAGCCTCATCCTTTCTCCCTTTTCCTCTTCCTCCACAAGATTGGAGACATAGCATTAATGCCTTGTAAGTTGTAGGGACTCCCGCATCCCTACGTCTTTAATTTCTTTACTAACTATTTGAATTGATTGTTTCTTCATAACATGTATCACAACGAGTCTTATTATGATATGCTTTAGCTTTTATCTAAAATGGCTCTGTAAAAGCCATTCCTACGCTTACTGAGACAAAATTCCTCTCACATATTTACTTTAGAATCTGTATTCGTTCTCCCAACGGGCTATCCAAACACACCTTATATGTATTATATAGCTCTGTTTAATCTCTAGATTTTTTTTCTTTTGACATGGGATAATCTAAGTGTAATTTATAATATTTACAAGTTATTTTGAGTTTATGATTGTGAATTTTTTAATATTCATTTAAAATTTATCTTCATATCAATGTGCGCTGATCTCATATGGAAAAGAGAGAATTGCTTTTATTTGAGGAACCCATAACAGATCAGAGTAAAAGATAACAAGTTTTTCATTTGAATCCGAGGAAATATGCGCATGTGTGTGTGGCATTATATTCAAGCTTCTCTCCATTATGAATCTACACACACATATGTGTGTGTGTGTCATTTGCGAGTATGAGATTAAAAATTTTGAATTAAACTCAACAAATCTGCCTAAACAATCTATTTTAGATTATCAACACCAAAATCCAAAAAGGAGCCAAAAATCCAATGAAAAATGCGTTAAAAGAGATAAATCCAAACACATTTGACAACGATTGCAACAATTAACTGAGGAGGAAGTGGCTGGAAATACAGAGGAAACGACGATAAAAGCCAAACGAACAATCTAACGCTGTGCTGGGATAGTAGAGGAGGACCACGAAAGGTTTCTATGTTGAGAAAATTGTGAAACTATCAATAACATGAAGGTGACCAGGTTATATTTCAAATTTTTACAGCTTTTAGTTGTTGGTTAGCGACTTTAAGAAAACCTTCTAATGTAGCACATATCAATAATCGATAACTATTGTCTAACCATTTCAACTTCCAATTATCACTAGGTGAACATATTGGGATTGGAAGGCACGGTGGAATATAAAATTTTTCTAATCCCTATCTTAGATCTATCAAAAACGTTGAAGTCACTTGCCAAGAAGCCTACCTTTCTTTGATTTGTTTTGACATTTGAATGTTCCCATTTCCTCGATTTCTAGAAGACAATAACTACGATTAGTTCCCCATGCTAGTATGGACATGAACAACTTTTAACATAAACTGTTGCTAGAATAGGATTTAACCAAAACGGACGAAAGTGAATTGGTAAACTTAAAAATCTAAAGTTAAAAATAGCAAATAAAGAAGTTTCAGAAAGCAGTCACCGAGAAAGTTAAAGGAGAAAATCAACACAGAGACTTATCTTGGTTTGGTCTTTATGACTTACATCCAATCCACAGAATGTAATACCTCTCTTATTTTCACTTTATTATCCATTAGAGACCTTAACTAGATTACTTGAGGTCATTATATAAGTTAGAATTAGTTATCCATGTGAACTGCAAAACCCACTTTAACTATTATTCATTAAAAACTTAACATTTTTTGCCTGACTTTGAAAATTCACAACTAATTCTAGAAAACTTTAATTCAAGTGATCTTGATCTCTAAAGAAATATTATTTCGTAGCTTATGAGAGAAAAATAATCCTTGAACCAAAATGATTTCCAAACCAAGTTGAAAAGACTTGGAAAATCACTTTCACTTGATCATGACGGAGGAATTTCATCCTGACCAACCTTGGTTTTCGTCACAGTAAACTTTTGAACTTAGAGACAAATTTTCTCTTTGACCACTTTCTCCCTAACAAACTTTTGATTTAGTCCCGGAGAACTTTTCCAGAACATAGCAAAAATTCCTCTCGGACCACTATCGTCACGGCCAATTTTAAAAGGATAGATTTTTTGCTAAATTTCAAAAATTCATAACTTTTTGTATACAACTCCAAATCTGGAAAATTAGGAATCTATAGAAAGTTTAGAAAGAGTTCTACTTGCCTTTAAAATTTCAGGACAATTGTACTTCATTTGCTGAAAATTTCTTATATTTTCCTATTTAAGGGTATTGGACCAAGTTCTCCCCTTTTGCATACTCATTTTGATTTCTTCAAGAAATTTTCATCATAACTCATATACTCACTTCAAATATCATATCTTGAATATGGTAGGAGTTTAATACATACAATTTCCCAAGAATGGCACATACACATTAACTAGAATGCAAAACAAACAACATGTGCATCCTTTTCATTTTGCATTGGAAACCTCCTACCTTTCATTCTTGCCCCATTTTCCTTTGCCTCTTGAGCTTGTTCCTATGAATTATTATATGAAAGGGTGAGATTTCAAAGAAATACCAGTAGCAAACAACTCTAACAATACATTAATGTAATATCCACCCCTTTTTGCAAATTAAAATAGAGGTCAAACCGATTAATATGAGGTGAAATAAGTGTCTCGGATAGAAAGTACAGAAAAAGAGGATGCCGATGGGCTAAAAAACCCAAAGTCAAACCTGGCTTAGCGGGAGAAATTTTATAAGAACTACGCAGTTAAGCGTGCTTGCTCTGGAGTAGTGTAAGGATGGGTGACCCATTGAGAAGGACCCAGATGTCATTTTACAAAAAGATTAAGGGTGAAAAGTCAAGGGCAATCTTGGCATTTTGAAAAGATAGAAAACGTACAGGCAATTTGGTAAATAAGAGGAAGTGTAAGGGCATTTTGGTCATTTGATAAAGTCAAAGTCAAAAAGTCAACCGTTGACCAAAATATCAGAAAAATTCACAGATGGCCAAAAGATAGAGCATGACTCACTGATTAACTGAGATTTGACAGATTGTTAAAACTCGGCCTAGATCTCTGTTTAGAGAATTTTGAAACTAAATCGGTCAAAAATAATTATTTGAGGTATTAGGAGACCTCAATCAGTTGAGTTCAAGGCATAGAAAAATAAAGTGAATTTTCTAATAATTTATAAAATTATTGCCTAGTAGACAATAAAGATGATTTCCCGAACGGAGGAAAAAGGATCCGAAAATCCTGAAAATGGGATTTTCTTTAAAAATTAATTATGGGCAATCTGGAAGGGAATTTGAAGAAAGGAAAAGGGCTAGGGCATCAATAAAAATTATAGTAATTTTTAATGCCCTGAAAATATTTTTCCCTCAGATAGCATGTTTTCAAGGGTTTTTGACAAGGTAGAATGACCATGTTGATTTTGGATGAGTTCCAAGGTTATTTCTAGGAAAATAATTTTTCCATATTAATGAAAAAAGATGGAGGTTAAAAGAGGAAGAAAACATCTCCAGAAAAGTAAAGAAAGATTTACTGGAATAAAGTTACTTTTACTGGTAAAAGTTGTAACTGGATAAAGTAAACGAAAGGCAATCGATTTGGTTAGTGTACCAGATTTTTAGCCTTTAGTTCCAGCTCATTATGACAGTTCATGTGATCAGATTTTGGGCTTAAAAAATCTGGTGGTAAGGTAGTAGATTATGAACCATTAGATCAAGCTTAAATTCCAAGATTCAATCTTAGCCATCCATCTCTTTACTCGTGTAATTAAATTGGCTATTCTTCTTCATTCTTCACCGTCATTCCAGCTGCAAAAAGAGACGCAAAAGATGCCACTTTGGGCAGCCATGAACAAGAAGAAAAGCTTCACAAGTCACAAGATAAGAAGCTAAACCAACCAAATCTATACCTTTTCTTAATCCTTACAACCTCCTCTACTTTTTCCATGGATTAGTTTCTTGATTTATCCTCACTTTTGCAAGTTTGAAACTTAGGGTTCTTGAGTATGAAAGTGAGAAAGGAGGGATTTAGGGGAAACCAAATGTTGCAAAACACTCCTTGTGTTTTAAGGAGTAATTTGGTGTATATATTGGTTTGGTTTTGTTGTTGTATGAAATTTGAGCATGAAGTTACTGAAATCTTAGAAAACCTCTTTTGACTTGTGGATCCCTTTTATTGCATGCTTATCTTGTCTATTTTCTTTAAATGGCATTATGAATGCATCCACATACTTTTACCATCATCCATGTGAAAGTTTACATTTACATACCAACAAATGCTTAACTTAAAACTTTAAGCATATACACATCTTCCACCATTTCACAAAATTTACACAAGCAAGGACATCATCTTTATTCATCAATAACCATTTCCTTACCCTTGCTTGAACTTCCACCTACATGGTTAGTTGGGGATAATAAGATTTATATAGATCCCAATAGCAAAACTAACTAACAAAAATTTGTGAATGTGCATGTAATGCTTTTCAAGAAGAGTGTATGAGCAAGATACATGTGACATGTTCAACATTACATTAACATGCATATGGCCATAGCAATCAAAGTCACATACCATACACATAACACAAACTCATATATCATAAAACAATGCATCATTCACACAAGTTCATAAAATAGCTTTGAAGAGTTAGTAGTCTTGCTACCTTTAACTTTACTTTCCGTTTTACTTAAACTTCAAAGTTCTCTTGGATCACTTCCAAGTGCACTTGGAGGTCTCAAATCCCTAAAGATCATGGTATAACATCCATGTAAATATTCAACCATCAAAATGCAAGAAAACTTGCAAAAATGTAATAATGCTCCTTTCACTTTTCCGGAACCCTAAAGGTTCAAAACTTGGTTTTATGGTCCCTTGAGCTTCCAAATTCCCTTCCTTATTTTTAGCTATACAAAACATTATTTTAGAGCCATTGGAAGCATTAGAATCATCAAAATCCCACTTCCTCTAATTTTTACAGATTTTCAAAAAGGGAGGGTTTGGATTTTTCAACAATTCTCAAGTATTCTCGCCTTTTGCTTCTTCCAAATCATGATTCAAGCTTCAAAAAAATCAAACACACATTTCCTCATCAAAACCTCAAATGGACATCACCTCCCCATATACTGAGGGTTTCCAAAATCCAACAAAACTCCCAACAATAACTTTCATTAAACTACTCTTGACAACTTAAAGAGAAACTTGCAACCTTTAATGCCTCTTAAAACCTTTCGTTTTCCATTTTCCTTCCTTGAAAACCTAGCCTCTCGCCTTCAAAAAGAGAGACTCATTCAAGGAATCAAACTATTATAAAGGTGAAAGAGGTTGCAAGACATAAGAAAGTTGTTGGTTTGGGTGGTTGTAAGCTTACCTAGCTTGAGAGCTCTCTTCTTCATCTTGAAGCTGAAAATGGCATGACTTTTGGGAGCTTAGGAGGAGAGAATTTTTAGACCATGAGAGAGGGAGAGAGTGGACAGATTAAGGGAGAGAGAGGGTGAGTTTCCTAATTTAAAATTGCCTCTTGAAATATTGTGTGGTGGAAATTGATTCTTGGGGACCAAGTTTTGCTTTACTTGGTTGAGAGTGTGACATACCTTAACTTTACCTTTAAATTCACTTTATATTGATTTGGAACCAAAGGGAATCCTCGATTTGATCAAAAGGTCCAAAAGTTTCAATTTGAAAACTTTCGACTTTTGAAAGTTACTATTCAAAGCTTTTTGGACCAACTTTGAAAATTCATAACCAATTCTAGAAAAATCGAAATTGAGTGCTTCCAATTTCTATTTGAAGCATATAAGCTCCTCTATAAGGGAAAATACTCATTGAGTCATTAGCTTGCCCAATTGATACAGTTTAATTCGTGAAAATGCACTGTTCATTTGGTCATTTTTCTATTTTCCCAGGTTTTTGTACAGAACTCCAATTTCAAACTTTGGAACACTATAACTTTTTGTACAGAACTCCAAATCCAGTGTTCTTTATCTTGTTTTAAAGCTTGAAATGTAAACTATTTTTCTGTAAAATTTCAACTCATTGGAAGTCCATTTGCTCTATTTCCCGATAGGTCAAAGTTAGGGATTTGACCAATTTCACCTTTGCACAGCCAAACTTTTGATTTTTCAATCTTAATCATTTAAAACCCTAACTTCTAATTCTCTTTTAGTCATGCTTGATCATGCAATTAGGTGTCCTTAACTATTACATATTAACCAAACATTCACAAGTTCATAATACATATTACATGGCATATATGAATTCCAAATGTCTACATAATTACAACATAATAACTTCATGTACATAACCATGAGAAATCCTTGCTTCATGCATCACGTATTTTCTCCTTACCCTTTAAAGAACTTATACCTAAAAATTTGTTAGTGGGGGAGGGTGAGATTTTTGAAAATCCTAATAGCAAAGCTTACTAACATACATAGAAAATTGCATGGTATGCTTTAAGTTCATAAAGAAATGTATAACAATGTAAAATGTGTACCAAGCACATATCAATGCATATGACCATAGCATCATGTCACTCATAAACACATTTCAACAATGTCATAAGTATAATAAAGTCATGCACATCATTAAGATAATTTCACAATAAAGTTAGATGGAATTAGAAAACTTTGCTACCTTTACTCCTTACTTCTCCTTACTTTGCGACTTGTCTTGATCACTTTGAAAAATCACCCTCTTGTACCAATTCTTTGCCTACACAATGGACAATATAATGGCCATCAAACATGAGCCATTTCCAATACAAGAAACAATGCAAAATCCCTTTAACCATTCCCTTGAATTTTATAAGCCCTAGAACATCAAGCTTGTCTCTATGATTGTCTAATGCTTCCATAAACCTGGGGCCACTTATACCATACACAAAAACTCATTTTGGATCCATTGGAAGCATCAAAATCATCAAAACAATTCATCTCCCCCATTTTCCAGGTCAGTTTGAGAATTCAACATGAATTTTTCAACTTCCAACACTTCTATCATCATATTCTTATGCTCAAGCTCACCTTCATGCATGGTAAAGCTTGATTTTAACTCTCCTATATCAAGAGGAAAATTGGGCAGCACCTCCCCTATTTATAATGATTTCCCAAATTTACAAAATTCATCAACAACTTTAAACAACCACAAAATATATATCAAGATGCTCATTACAACTCAAGGAGAATTTTGCAACAACTTAATGGCTCTAAATCCCTCTCTTTCTCACTTTACTCTCAAGAACCCTAAGCCATGGAACTTGAGAAAGAGGGCTCAAATCAAAATTTGAAACCATGGAAGTTGAAGAGGAAGTTACAAGGAAGAGATTGGTATATAGATTAAAGTAGCATCTTCCTTACCTTTATTTTCTCAAGCTCTTCTTCTTCTTCTTCTTCCCAAAAATGGTGTTCTCTCCTCCCAAGTTTCAGCCCATGAAGTCGGTCTAAATGGCTGAAAGTGGAGGGAATTTGAAGATTTAATAAATCATGCATTAATGAAATGGAAGGCTAAGATTGAGTCTTGTAACATAAGTGTGATCTAAGGGATGAGATGAAGCCACCTAAAGGCCATTTGCTTTCTTCTTATTGGCCCTCAAAAAATGACAATCATGGCTGTAATTTTTGGTTAGAAATCTGGTTTCATTAACCAAACTGGATCACATTCGGTTACTTTTATTGATTGCACTTTTTACCGGTAAACTTAATTTTACTCCGGTCAATCTTTTTCTACTTTTCTGGAGATATTTTCTTCCTCGGTTAGTCTCCATATTTTTATCTTGAATATAACAAATTTATTATCCCAAAATACCCCTTAACTTCCTCAAATTTTACAGATTAATTTATCCTGTCCAAAATCCCTGAAAACGTACAACTGGAGAGCAAAATTCTTTTAGGACCTTGAAAAATACTACATTTTTCACTGATTCTCTAGCCCTTTTCCTTTATCCAAAATGGCCTCTAGATTGTCCAAAATTAATATTTTTGGAATAAATATATTCCGGGGATTTTCGGGCCTTTTTCTCGATTTTCGGGGAAATCGCCTTAATTGTACACTGGGCAATAATTTTATTAAATACTATAAAATTCACTGTATTTTTTCATATTTTTGTCTAAATTTTTGGAGAGCTCCTGATACCTTAAATAATTATTTCCCCTACAAAATTATATAGACGGAAATCCAGTCCGAATCTGGAAAATCTGGGATTCACGGTTGTGTTTTGCGAGTCGAGCTCTGTCTATTGGGCATCTGTAAATTTTTAGTCAACTGTTGACTTTTGACTTTGACTTTATCAAATGACCAAAATGCCCTTCCATTTTCTCATAATTACCATTTTGCCCTTACTTTCTCTATTTTTTCCAAAATTACCATTTTACCCTATTTTTAAAACTAAAAGACCTTTATGCCCTTAGTCTTTTATTTAATGAGAAATAGTTCCCTTTCCAGGGGGTCACCCATCTTGAATTGCTCTTACCCCTGCACGCTTAACTTTGGAGTTCCTACGGAATTCCATCCACTAGGCCAGATCTAACTTTGTGACCTCTGACCCATAACCTTTATCTCTTTAAGTACTATCTATCTCTGAGTTCTAACTCATTTCAAAATTATCGGATTAGCATTTAATTCAGCTAGCAAGAAAAATTATGGATATTACAAAGACCAAGGGCAATATGGTCATTAGATAAAAAGCGGTCAAACCAGTAGTTAAAAGTTGAGTTTGAGCACATAGATAGAAAGCACGTAAAAAGTTGATGCTGACGGGTTGAATGAGCATAAGGGCATTTTGGTCATTTGACAAAGTCAAAGTCAAAAAGTCAAACAGTTGACCAAAAATCAGAAAAATTCACAGATGCCCAAAAGATATGGCAGAACTCACTAATTACCAGATATTCAACCAATTGTTGAAATTCGGTCTGTATGAGGAATTATGGAATTTTAAAGATGTGATGGCTGAAAATAATTATTTAAGGTATCAGGAGTTCTCTAAGACCAAAAACCAAAGTCTATAAAAATTCAGTGGAATTTATAGTATTTTACAAAATTATTGCCCAAAGTACGATTAAGGCGATTTTCTCGAAAATGAGGAAAAAGGTCCAAAAATCCCCGAATCTAGAAGGTATTTTGGGGAAAGAAAAAGGGCTAGAGTATCAATGAAAAATGTAAAAAATTTTAAGGCCCTAAAAATGATTTATCTTAAGATTGCGTGTTTTCAGGAGTTTTAGACAGGATAAAGTAATCCTGTTGATTTTAATAAGATTAAGGGACATTTTGAGGATGATGATTTTATGATATTTAAGAGAGAATTATGGAGATTAAATGAGGAGAAAACATCTGCAGAAAAGTAGAAAAAGATTTACCGGAATATAGTTATGTTTACCGGTAAAAAGTGTAATCGGTAGAAGTAACCGAATGGAATTTGGTGTGGTTAGTGTAACCAAACCCCAAACAGATTTTTCTTCTCCATGTGCAGCAATGATGATCACTTTTAAGGAGCCAATAAGAGCTAAGAAAGTGTCATACATGTGGGCTAATCTAAGCCCTTAATTTTCAAGATCTCATCTCATCCATCCATCTCATTTTAATGAAGTTTTATAAACCAATTTTCCCTCCTTTCCTCCACCATTTATGACCGACTGTGCAGGCTGAAAGAGAGAGAAGAGAGATACCATTTTTGGAGGTGGAGAAGAAGAAGAAGAGCTTGTGAAATCTCAAGGTAAGAGGAGTTACTACCTTATGCTATACAAGAAACTCTTCCTCTCAACTTCCTCTACAACTTCCTAGGGTTGGAATTTTGATTTGGGCTCTCTTTCTCAAGTTTTGATACCTAGGGTTCTTGAGAGCAAAGTGAGAAAGAGAGGGATTTAGAACCATTGATTGGTGGTAAAAGCCTCCTTGTGTTGTATGTAGTGTTTTGGTATATATTGTGGTTGTTTGATATTGTTTTTGTGATTTTGAATTTTAAGAAATCATGAAGTTTTAAGGGGAAGTGCTGCCCAATTTCCATTTGATATAGAAGAATTAAAATCAAGTTATACCATGCATGAATATGAATGTGGGAGCAAGAATCAAATGGTATAAGTGATGAAAGTTGAAAATACTACATTTATGGTAAATGTGTGAGTGTCCCGGCCTGTGCTGGTTCTTGAGTAAGGAAAATTCTTTTGATGATTTTGATGCTTCCAATGGGTTTAAAATGAGTTTTTGTGTAGGGTAAAGGTAACCACAAGTTTGTGGAAGCATTGGAACACATTAGAGACAAGTTTGGGGTTTTAAGGTTCTTAAAGTTCAAGAGATGATTTAAGGAAGTTTTACCTTGGGTTTTGTCTTGGAAATTGCTGGTGATTGATGGCCATAATGTTGTCAATTGTGTAGGCAAAATTTTGGTGCAAGAGAGTGATTTTCAAAGTGAGCAAGAGAGCTCCCAAGTTAAAGGAAAATAAAGACACAAGGTAGCAAGACCATCTAACTCTAATCTATGTTATCATGAAAATTCCTTTGATTGATGCATGACTCGTTTTGAACTTCATGGTGATGAAAATGTGGATGTGTGCATGTTCATGCTATGGCCATATGCATTTATGTGTTTCATGTTATATTTTTATTAATCCACATTCATTTAGAAAGTTGTCATGCATTTTTATAAAAGTATGTTAGATAGTTTTGCTACTGGGATTTCCAAAAATCTCATTCTCCCTCACTAACCATTTTTAGGGAGGAGCACATCAAAGGGTAAGGAGAAAATCCATGATGCTTGAAGCAAAAATGTGCACATGTGTATGAATGTAAATTATGTTGTAAACTTTCAATTATATTGTTGAAGTTTGTAAAGTGGCATGTAATATAACTCATGCATGTATGATGGACTCATGATAACTAGTGTATGCTTTAAGAATGCCCAATTACATAGTTTAATATGGTTAAGAAAGGTTTAGAAATCAAATGATAATTTATGAAATTAAGTAGGGCTGAAATTTGGCTAAGTGCTAGAAGTAAGGTTGGTCATTTCCCTTACGTTGTCCTATCGGGAAACAAAGTAATTGAACTTCAAATGAGTTGAAATTTTTTGAAACAATATTTCACATTGCAAGGCTTAAAACAAGCTAAAGATAACTGAAATTGGAGTTTTGTACAGAAAGTTATTACTGTTCAAAATTGACGAAAAATCACAGAAAATCCTAGGAAAATGGAAAATTACCATATGAACAGTACAACTTTGCGAATTTATCTGTACCAACTGGACAAGTTTCTGTATAAATGAGAATTTTTCTGTCATAAAGGAATTTGTAAGCTTCATTTAGAAGCTGGAATCACTCAGTTTTGATTTTTCTAGAATTAGTTATGAATTTTCAAAGTTGGCCCGAAAAACTGTGAATAGTAACTTCCTTAGATGTGAAAGTTTTTATTTTGGTCCCTTTTGACATTGCAAGATGTTTGAGGCCATTAATTGGTTCCAAATAATTATAATAGAAGTTAAGAGGGATAAATAAGAGGTGTTACAGGGTTGCAACTAATGAAGTGAAATGATGAAAAAGAAATTCTTGAATACACAGCACCAAAGGAAATTAAGCATGTTAATGTATTTGTAAGACTTTTAGAGAAATACATGTTCGGGCAATATATTACTTTTCTCTTTATTTCTCTCTTTTTTTAAAGATAGAACAAGTATGAACCACAATTTGATCAGAATATGATTGCATCTTAAAATATAGCTTTCTAAGAGTGATGGGCTAAAAAATGGTAACAATGGTTAAATTATGTTGGCTTGTGTTTGGGCAAAATGTAAGGTTATGAAATGAAGGCCTCTATCATTTTCACATAATATTGGATCATAAAGCTTTGATTAAGAATCAAGACAAGTTTTAGAGAGATTAAAAATCAAGACAGATCCATACAAATCAAATGAAATTAGGCCCAATTATCCTCACGACAAGGCTAATGTCTCAATTAAACAGTCTCACGAATTAAAAACGCAAAGGGTCAACTTAAAATTACATCTACACTCTCCTTTAATAACTTGAAAATGCAATTTACTAAAAACTTTTATCCCTTAACATCATGCATCAAATTCCCAATGCATTATCTGTGAAAATCATGGTATTTGATTTTTTTGTTCAGGAGTATTAAAGGCATAAAGCTAAGAGGAACCTTTTATTTTGGCATTCAAAACCAAAAATATTTTTATTTTATTTTATTTTGCACTGAAGTTTCGTCACGGCTAACCATAAAGTTGGTCACAGCGAACCACACCCGAGAGGTTGGTTCTGTGTGCAAGTGGTTTTGACGTGGCGAAACACACCAGAGAGGTGAATTGCTTTATATTGACGACTTATGCTACAGCGAACAACAAAGTTAGTCGTGAAAAAAATTGTCCGAGAGCAAAATTTGGAGTTCAAAACCTCTGGAAAATAAAAAAATTTTGAAAAAATTTAAATAAACTTGAAATTTCCAAAGTTTTAAGCAAAGTGGCCCAACATTTAACCATGCAAAAATTCCAATTACATTTTAAAATCAAGGTAATGCTTGGAAAACTTAAATCCTAAATCTCCACCACACTTAAATCAAACATTGTCCCCAATGTAATATCTTCTTTGTCCAGTAACTGAGGATAAGGGCCAAACGAAGGGCTACATAGTGTTTAAGGGTCCAGAGAATGAAAAGAAGCATAAGAGATGCTAAAGGTGCCATTTTGCAAGCAAATAAAATGTTAGGGCAAAATGGCCATTTTGGTAAAAGTCAAGGGCATTTTGGTAATTTTGACAAAAATACCGAAAAATGACCTTAGGCACCAGGAGATAGAGAAAAGCCACTGATCATGAATTGAGGCTCAGTTAAGGTTAAATGGACAAAAATGCCCTTCGCAGGACATTTTTACAGTAATTAATATTTTGGCTGTTATAATGAGTTTTAGCCAAATATTATTATTTACATTGTCTAAACGCCTTATAAATGAAATGTCAAACTGGCTAAAAATAGCTTTTTAAAGTGTCTTAATTTATAAATTTTTTTCCAGAAGAAAGTCGGAAACAGTTTGCCAAAACGGTGATACGAAAAACTAAAAATCGCTGAAATTGGATTTTCGAAAGAAAATTATTAAGGGTGCTTCCCAAAAGGAATTTTGAGGTAAGAAAAATGCCCTAGGAAGCTTATGAATTATGGGAATTTTTGAGGTATTGAAATGGCCTTAATGATCAGAAAATTCCTGAAAAGCATTTTTCGTAGTCGAAAATCATAAAAGTAAGGGTTTTTTGTAAAATTACATTATGGACAGATTTTAAAGTCACCAAACACTCCATTATCTGCCCATTTTCATGCCATACCAGAGAGAAGAGAGGAGAGCATGGCGATGAAGGGCAAAGGAAGAGGAAGAAGCAAAATCAAGCCAAGTTTCAATGTAATTTGGTGTTTTAAGCTTGATTCTTCCTACTAAACTCATCTATGGCCTCTAACCTCTCATCTAACAAGTTTACTTCGTTGGATGAATGGTTTTGCTGGGTTTTTAGATGATTAGGGCTTGTGAGAGTAAATGAAGAAGAGCAAGAATCACAAGAAATAGACACCGTAAATTAACACTATGCATGTTTTGCTTCATTTTGATGCATAATTTGAGTTGATTTGAGCTTGTTATGAAAATTTGGCATCAAACCCTAACCATGGCTGCTAACGAAATTGGGTATGCATGAAGATGAATGAATTGACGTTATATGATAATTGGGAATTGGTCAAGGAATGAGATTATGCATATGTATGCAAAGAGTTGTTGAAAAATATCATTTCCTCCAATTTCTATCAATGTCGTGCAGCTATAGTAAGGAAAGGAAATAGTGTGATTTTGAATGTTTTGATGCTTCCATTGGATTTAGAATGAAAAATTGTGTAAGGTAGAAGTAGACCCACAATTTGGGAAGCATTAGAATCACATTTAGCAAAGTTATAAGCTAAAGACCTTAAATGGATAAAAGGAAAGTTTAAGGGATTGTTTAGTGTTATAGTGCATTGGAAATGGCAAGTTGATGATGAAAATTTCTTTATGACATGTGTAGGAGTACCAAGGTAACAAGAAGTTCAAAGTGCAAGTGGAAGCCGCATAGAGTTAAATTGGAAAGTTAAAGCTTCAAGGTAGCAACACTCCTATCATTGACATATAATTTGCATTGATTTTATATGTATATTGATTGCCATGTTTGATGTGTGGTTGTAGCTACTTGAAATGGAAAACCTTGATTGTGAAAATGCATGGTTGTAGCTATGCAATGAATTCCTTGGCCTTGTATAAATGTGATTGAAGGTTTATTATTTGTGTAACATGGCACATATGTTTCTATTTACTTAATCATGCACGTAGATGTATTGTTAGAGTTTTTTCCTACTGGGATTTCATTAAAATCTCACCGTTTCCAATAACAAACCATAGGCACAAGCTCAAAGAGCAAAGGCAAAGGGAAAAGGTGCAAGAGTGAAAGGTAGGTGGCTTCTAATGCAAAAAGGGAAGAATGCAATTATTATTTGTTTTGCATTCTATTTAATGTATAAGTTTTAACCCTTGTATAAATCTAAATTAAACTCCTACACTAAGCCATTTTGGTGCTATATAATGAAAGTAAGGGCTTTATGATGTGAGATTTATGGAGAAATAAAAAATGAGTATGCAAAATGGTGAAAAAGGATTTTAAAGCCCTTTAATAGATCTCTATCTGAAATTTTAAGAAAATGAAGTCCAATTGCTCTGAAATTTTGTAAGAATGTAGATCTCTTCATAAGCTTTCTATAGAGTCCTAATTTTCCTCATTTGGAGTTATATACAGAAAGTTATGAATTTTTGAAGTTCAGTAGAAAATCTGATAGCGGACATTGGCCTCGGCAAAATTTAACATTGGCTGCGATGAAAGTGACCCGAGAGGAATTTTTCCATGTTCTGGAAAGTTAGCTGGGACCAAATTAAAAGTTGGCCGTGGTGAAAGTGGTTAGAGAGCAAATTTTCTCTAAGTTAAAAAGTTCGCCGCGATGAAAACCCAAGTTGACCGAGGCGAAATTCCTCTGTCATGACCAAGTGAATAGTGATTTTTCCAAGTCTTTTCAACTTGGTTTGGAATTTCTTTTGGTTTAAGGATTATTTTTTCCTCAAAAGCTATAAAATATGCTTTCTTTAGAGACCAATATCACATGGATTAAATTCTTCTAGAATTAGTTCTAAATTTTCAAAATTGGACCCAAAATGTTGAGTTTTTAATAAACAATAGTTAAAGTGGGTTTTGAAATTCACTTAGGTAACTAATTCTAGCTTATATAATGATCTCAAGTGATCTAATTAAGGTCTTTAATAGATAATAGAGTGAAGATAAGAGAGGTATTACACCCAATGTTTGGAAGGAAAGATTTAATAACAGACAAAATGTGGAATTCACAAGCAATACAGGAAATTCATGCAAGCATGCAACGGAATATGGAAAACAACAAAGAAACATATAACTCAGGCATTGAAAACAAATATCCTCAAGTCTCACTTTCATGAAGTAAGGCTAAACATGAAATGTATTATCCACCATTTTCTATAAATTGAAATAGAGGTCAAACTGATAGTTTTGAGATAAAATAAGGCCCATAAATAAAAGTATAGAAAGAGAATATGTTCGTGGACCAAAAAGACCCTCATCAAATTAGTTCTAAGGCTTTGAAATTACTAAGAATGTAAGCCAGGGACATAAGTGTCATTAAGTATAAAGACCCAATGGCAATATGGTCATTGGATAAAAAGGGCCAAACTAGTAGTCAAAAGTCAAGTTAGAACCCACAGATAGAAGCAAGGAAAAAGTTGATGTTGATAGGCTAGATAACCCAAAGTCAGACTGGCTTAGTGGGAGAAATTATATGAGAACTCCGCAGTCAAGCATGCTCACCCTAGAGTAGTGCAAGGATGGATGACCTTCTTGGAAGGACCCAGATGTCATTACACGAAAAGATCAAGGGCAAAATAGGAATTATGAAAGATTAGAGAAAATAAGGGCATTTTGGTAATTAAGAGAAAAGTAAGGGCATTTTGGTCATTTGACAAAGTCAAAAAAGTTAAACGTTGACCAAAATATCAGAAAAATTCACAGATGCCCAAAAGATATAGTAGAACTTAATGATTACCAGTTATTCGACTGAATGCTGAAATTCGGCCTAGATTATGATTTATGGAATTTTAAAGATTTAATGGCCGAAAATAATTATTTGAGGTACTAGGAGACCTCAATCAGTTGAGTTCATGGCTTAGAAAAATAAAGTAAATTTTATAGTAATTAATAAAATTATTACCAAGTATACCATTAAGACGAATTTCCCGATTTCAAGGAAAAAGGCCGAAAATCATGAAAATATAATTTTATTCAAAATTTATTTTTTTAAATCCATAGGGCAATTTGATGAAAGGAAAAGGGCTAGACTATCAGTGATAATTGTAGAAATTTTTAATGCCCTAAAAGTTAATTGCCCGTCAGAAATACGTTTTTCCAGGATTTTCGGCAAGATAAAACTACCCTGTTATTTTTGGACGAATTTCAGGGGTAATTTTGGATAAATCTTTTCATCATATTAGTAAATGAATTATGGAGATTAATAGAGAAATAAATGATCTTCAATAAAGTGAAGAAAAATTTACCGGAATAACATATTCTCTTTTTATATTAGTATAGAAAGAGAATATGTTAGTGGACCTAAAAGACCCTGGTCAAATTAGTTCTAAGGCTTTGAAATTACTAAGAATGTAAGCCAGGGATATAAGTGTCATTAAGTATAAAGACCCAATGGCAATATGGTCATTGGATAAAAAGGGCCAAACTAGTAGTCAAAAGTCAAGTTAGAAGCCACAGATAGAAAGCACGGAAAAATTTGATGCTGATGTGCTGGATAACCCAAAGTCAGACTGGCTCAATGGGAGAAATTATATGAGAACTCTGCAGTCAAGCATGCTCACGCTAGAGTAGTGTAAGGATGGATGACCTTCTTGGAAGGAACCAGATGTCATTACAAGAAAAGATCAAGGGCAAAATGGGAATTATGAAAGATTAGAGAAAATAAGGGCATTTTGGTAATTAAGAGAAAAGTAAGGGCATTTTGGTCATTTGACAAAGTAAAAAAGTCAAACGTTGACCAAAATATCAAAAAAATTCACAGATGCCCAAAAGATAGAGTAGAACTCACTGATTACCAGTTATTTGACCGATTGCTGAAATTCGGCCTACATTATGATTTATAGAATTTTAAAGATTTAATGGCCAAAAAAAATTATTTGAGGTACCAGGAGACCTCAATCAGTGGAGTTCAGAGCATAGAAAATTAAAGTGAATTTTATATTAATTAATAACATTATTACCAAGTATAAGATTAAGGCGAATTTCCCGATTTTAAGGAAAAAGGCCGAAAATCATGAAAATATAATTTTATTCAAAATTTAAATTTTTACAATCTAGAGGGCAATTTGAAGAAAGGAAAAAGGCTAGACTATCAGTGACAATTATAGAAATTTTTAATGCCCTAAAAGTTAATTGCCCGTCAGAAATACGTTTTTCTGGGATTTTAGGGAAGATAAAATTACCTTGTTATTTTTGGACGAATTTCAGGGGTAATTTTGGATAAATGTTTTCATCATATTAGTAAATGAATTATGGAGATTAATAGAGAAATAAATGATCTTCAAGAAAGTGAAGAAAAATTTACCGGAATAAAATTTTGATTACCAGCGAAAATTGAGTCGGATGAAGTAACCGAAAGGAAATTGGACCAGTTAGTATAACCAGATTTTTAACCCCCTAGTTACTAAGAGATTAGACTCATTAAATGTTACTTTTAAGTAACCAAGGAAGTTCAAGAGGAAATTTAATGAAGTTTTACATTGATTCTTGCCTTGAGATGGTTTGTACTTAGTGGCCACAATGTGGTGAATTATGTAGGCAAGAGTTTGGTGTAAAGAAAAAAATTTTCAAGTGACTAAGAGAGCCCCAAAGTTATTTTTGGACGAATTTCAGGGGTAATTTTGGATAAATGTTTTCATCATATTAGTAAATGAATTATGGAGATTAATAGAGAAATAAATGATCTTCAAGAAAGTGAAGAAAAATTTACCGGAATAAAATTTTGATTACCAGCGAAAATTGAGTCGGATGAAGTAACTGAAAGGAAATTGGACCAGTTAGTATAACCAGATTTTTAACCCCCTAGTTACTAAGAGATTAGACTCATTAAATGTTACTTTTAAGTAACCAATGAGAGCTAAGCATATGTTTAGTTTGTGACCAATTAGATTAATTTTATTAATTAAAACTTTAACTAACCATTTAATTAATTTAAGATATCATAAATTCATAAAAATTTTGCCCACCTTTCCTCTCCAAACCATCATCCTCCTCCCCAAGTGACGCTATTTCCATGCAAAGAAGAGAAGAAAAGCTCCAAGGAAATTCAAGGCAAAAGCTTAAGTACCTAATTATATACCTTTTCTTGAAGCTTGTAACTTCCTCTTCCTCTCTATGATCTTGGAATTTTGAATAAGCTTCTCTTTCTCAAGATCCCAAATTTGTGTTCTTGAAAGAGAAAGTGAGAAAGAGGAAGAGTTAGAGCCAATAATCATAGGCAAAATACTCCTTGAGTTGTAAGGAATAGTTTGATATATATATATATATATATTGCGCTTGTTTGATGGTTGGTTATTGAATTGTGAATTTTGGGATTGCAAAACCCTAAGGGAAGTGCTGCCAAAATTTTTATGGAATGATGGAGAGTTGAATTTAAGTCATATAATCCATGGAAATGAGTTTGGAAACAAGAAAATGAGGTTACATAT
>JANTPZ010138470.1:0-13221 GCA_025593235.1 Vachellia pachyceras
TTGAACGACACGTTAGCTCCATCTGTGTCTCCAAGCTTAGTTGATGGCGAAAGTTAGCAATGAAATTCTCTGCCCTTTGGTTGATGTCATCTTCGTCCTCGTCGCCTTCCTCGTCCCACCCATAACAGTAACCATTCCTCCTCCTTCCTCTTCTGCTGCTTTCAGAATCATATTGGAACGCCATGGCTCCTCCGTCAGAGAACCTTCGCCATCTCTGTAACAGATTTGAGCTTGCACGTCGTCCTACACTCGAATGAACTCGCCTGTACAAAGCTAACAGCAACTTCATCTTCTTCACAGTGGCCTTGAATTGTCTTACAATAATCAGCGAGAGTTGTTGCTTTCCCATCGATATGATGTTGCTTTTGTTCAAGTTTACGTAAGAAAGGAATTTGATATATGAATATTTTGACGATAATTAAATGTAAGGTGTTGAGGTTTTTATAGCAGGAAAACAAAGAATCTTTTTAATTACATAACTCTTTAAAGAGTGGAAAGGAAGATTGCGTGTGAGAGGCTAGTGTAACAACTAATGATGATTGGAACAGAAGAAGCTTACAGCCACTTACACTGATGGATGAAAGCTTCATGGAAAATAAATATATATATATATATATATTAGACTGAATAATCTATACAACTACCTTGTCATTTTCATCTTAACTTTTAAGAACAAATTTTAACTATGATCTGGCGAATGCTTTCGGAATATTACACATTTGGGGATGTTTCTTGAAACCAAGTTTGACGTCTGTCATGAAAGTATTTAATTGGAGTCTTCTTTAATTTTTTTTAATCTCCATTAAATATTAGTATGGAGGGATATATTCATGATTTGTCTTTGGGCTAAAATATTAGAAGGTGAGTTCAGTTCATATTAGTTACGTTCTGTTGTAAGTTTTTCTTAACACCAAGTACTTCATTACAATTTTTTTTCAGAAAGTGTGGAACAATGTGAAGCGTGTATAGTTAAATTTGATGCGGCCACAACGAAATGATCTCGGAAATTGCCAATATATACGCGCATGCGTGTTTTGTAAACAATGAACTTTATTGGAAGAATAGGTCCAAAAAGTTATTCAAAGAATATATTCTATATCTGTTAAGGCCAGTTTAATTTTTTTTTTGGACAAACATGATGAATTAATAAGATAAATTTATTAGGATGTCCCAAATAAGAAACTTATTTAATGAATAGTCTCAATTTTAAAAATATTTATCAAAAGGTCACATTGACAACAGCGTGTGATGTTGTCAATGTATAGGATATCATGTTATCAATGGGATCTTTTGATAAATATTTTCAAAATTGGGACTATTCATTAAATAAGTTCCTTATTTGGTACCTCCCAATAAATTTTCCAATTAATAAATGCTGGCCAGTATACTAATTGTAATTTAATAAATACTGCTAAAAGAATTGTAACTTAACAAGTGAGTTGGCTAACTAGTTAGTGGTTACATATACTTCCTTTAACAATGATTAAGAGTCAGTTCGACTTTAGACCAACGTGTCATGCTCCCGTATGCAGTGAGAGATTGTGTGCGTATGGATTTCCATTGGAAGAAATGAGTTTATAGATTTCATTGTGAATTTCGAAATGATTTTTTATGAATTTCAAGATGGTTTTTACAGAGTTCGAGATGATTTTGTTTTGGTTTACGTATACCGTTGGAGAAACGGTATTCCCAAACAAACACATAAACATTTAGAGTCCCAATATGATATGATTGATCATATATCATATTATTTCAAAATGTAAACTTTATCTGGAAAAGAAAAAAACCCATTCAAATTTCAACCTCCCCAATACCACCCAGGAAAATACAAGTAGGCATGTGATATAAAATGTGTGGTTTAAAATGTATGTATACCACAACAAGCGCTCAGTTCAATTGCTAAGGTAAAGGTTATATCAGTCTAATTAAAAATCTCGAATTTAAGTTCTCAAATTGTAGTTATGTGTGTACATATTGAATAATAAGTGACTTTGCTACTCTTCGTGGATCAAACGAAGTTTATACGGATTAATTAAAAAAGTTACAAGGTAATCCACTTCACAAATTTTTTTGGGTTTGGATGTCTAATTGTTCAGGCGGAAATGATAGTATAGTGTATCTGTATCGACGACTCACTTCTTCAAAGTAATGGGGAATAGGATCAAAAGATTTTACTGAATGACTCTATTAAGACAAAGGTGAGTTCTGAATAACGTGGAGGAAATACGATGGACAGTTGGGCAGATATCAACCAGACCCTTCTTATTCAACCTAAAAACTTTAAGATCATTTTTTAAATCTGCTCACATTTTGAGCCCCACAAACTTCTCTCTAGTTGAAGTTTACCCCAGGAGATTGAATAAAAATATGCATCTACGTGGGGTTAATAGTACGAATTAGACATTGCAAGCCACAATGAAATATAAATTTTTTTAAAAATTAATTAAAATGTAGACCCATCTTGGGTATATTTATATATTGAGAACATTCCTCAAGATCATTTAGTATTATTTTATTTGAAAGGGCTGCTCGAGGGAGGAATACGTGAACGTTGGGGCTTTGAGAACAAGAAAGGGACCCAAATGCCGACTTGGGGTCCAAGTCCCACGTTTGAACATTTGAATGCCAAAAAGGATCAAACAAAATAAAAGCTCCGGATAGACATGAACCAGAAGAATTTTGGAAATAATCGAAACTTAAGAGGTGCAGAAAGTTCATTTATGTGGCGACGCCAGCCATATAGATTTTGGATGGAGGGGTGGAACACTGCTCTACATGTCCCCACATGGTTTATGTTGTAAATACATGGGATTGTTGTATCCTCAACGTTGACCGAGTAACGTTTTAGATTTTTTTTTTTCGCCGACAGTAAAGTCTTAGATTTTGAGCCTAACTGCTCAACATGGTATTTATTTCTCCGAATAAAACTTTTATCGGTCCTTTTCCTCTTTTAACAAAAATGAGAAAGACAAGCCCCAACCTGAAGAGTAGAAAAGCGTCACAAATAAAAGATTACCAAGCATCTACCCCACATATGGGCAAGATTAATAGGCATAAACATCGATTTCCCTATGCCAACAAAATCAGTTCAGCAATCTTGAATCACAACTTGACCCCTTTAGATGAATGATAGACGCAAAAGAGCACAAAAGAAATCGGAATGTCAACAACAACTCTTGGAAAGGGATCACATGAGTCACAACAAATAACTTCCACAAGTATTTTCTCTGCAGTACCATCCGGAGATGATGATAAATTCATCTGTATGAATCTGGGCGCTTTGGTTTGCTTTGAACAACAGCTTCAATCTTCTCCATCACCGCAGGGGTCAATAATGGTATCACATCAATTGCTTTCATGTTCTCTTGGATCTAGGCAAAAAAAAAAAAAAAAAGTAAAAAACACACATCACTAATTTAATATCTTTAAGGGAAAAAATATATCTCCAGTAGTATTCAATAATTTGCAAGTCACTTGATTCAAATACAAAAAGAATTTATACTGGCAACCTCTGGATAAAGACAGACTGTACACATGGGTTAACATATTCCAGGAAATTTTAGGACAGCAAGACAGCATCTACTGATTTAAGTACTCAATAAGAATATAACAGTCTATGATGCTTTCTTACAATCTATCTGCAACAGATTGCAGCACAATTTTCCTCCTGCTTCAAAGTTGCTTATATTTAATATAAGCAGTCATCTTATATAAGATCAAACACACACTGAAAAATTGCAAATGCCGGTTTATATTTCACGGTGAGCTAGAATCACACGGCAAGCTCCCATTTGTAGAAGGTTAAAGGAAAGCAACGAGGTAGAAAGCAACAAATGAAATAGAGAATCCCAGATGTAGAAGGTTAAAGGGAAAATGTAAATAAATTCAAATGATCTGCTAAAATGTAAATTAACATCCCGGATTATTAAGCCTACTCAACATATTACTTCCATAAAGACTTTACGGAGCAGATAGCAAAATGGTGAAAACAAGGAAACTGGGACCGTGGGACAGGCAAATTTTACAAGTGTTTGTGCACGAAGACCAAGAGGAGTAAGGGGGTCAGAAAGGGAATTTAATGATGAGTGATCGATGTGATGGTAGGCAGATTATTTGGTCTTGGTAGGTATGAAAGAAAGGAAGGCCTAGTCTTGCTTTGTGTGAAAGGTATTGATCTTTAATTAATATGTCTAGAACAACTAAAATAAAATTGGACTGACCTGAGACTCCTTTGTCGCTCCAGTAATAACAGATGAAACATTAGGATTTGCCGCACACCATGCAATGGCAAGTTGAGCTAATGGCACACCGAGTTCATCTGCTATTGGCTTGAGTCCATCAACCTTTCTGAGCACATCATCAATCAGTGATCGATTTGCCAGGTTCTGCAAAGCATGAAAAAGCTTAATGCTCTAAATAATGGAGGTATAACAACATGATCTGATCATTCGCAACATTATAAAGAAGCAGATTTTTTTACTAGTTGCAAAACGTTAATGAAATCCAAATGAATCTCATCCTAACACCAATACCCCACCCCACTGACTTACTACAACTCTGCATTGAACATGCTGCAGAGAAAATATTACATCAACAGATTAAGAAGAACAGAGACAAATAATAGTCATTATATATGACTGAAAGATATAAATTAAGGCAAACCACAACAATGTTGAAGTGATGGAAAAGTTTAATTCACTCATAACTGATGTGTCCTGCTCTTTCTCCAAAAACTCTGGCAGCATGAATCTAAATCACCAATATAGACACACACACACACACAATTTTAGAGACCAACACTTCAGTGACTTGGTACAAGTGCACTCTGGTTGTTCCCTGAAAATCTAATTCAATTCAAGAAGGGACCAGGGGAAATCTATCAAAGCAAATTAAAACTTACTTTGTAGTTTTCCAATGCGAATCGGCTGTCAGGTGGTATGGCTCCTTTCTTGTATTTTCCTGTTAGCACCCCAGATGCAAGAGGGCTCCAAGTGGTCAGACCCAGGCCATAATTGCTATAAAGAGGGAGGTACTCGGATTCAACCTACACAACGCAGATTTATAGTCAAAGATCCAATCATGCCTTTAATGACAATTAATAATTGAAAGGCGGTCATAAGTAATTCAAAACATCACGAAAAGCAACTGCTCAAAATAATGTCCTAAGAATTGATAATATAAACCAAGTTGAACAATTAGGGTAAAAAAGAAGATGAAGGCCAAACATAAAGCCATATCCAAGTCCCCCCACAAAAAAAAAAAAAAAAGAACTGCTTATCCACTTTCTCCTCCCAAGTCCCAAGCATCTCTCTCTCTCTCTCTCTCTATATATATCAGAGTCCAAATAAAACCAGTAAAGTTGACAGAGGTATTATCTTGACACAGGACAAGCAAACCCCAACCTAAAAACAGAAGTCTGAAGCTTGCTTATTGACAAAGGGATGTAATTAAAATAGTATTTTAATACTTAAGTGACAAGATAATATTTTAATAATATAGTTCTCTTCCTTAAAAATCCCCAAGAACTAGCATATTTTAAACCCCCCCCCCCAAAAAATATAATCTTAATCGGAGAAATGAAGGCATGCATGGCGTGTCTTTTTACAACAAATGGCGGGCTGATTCGGTAGATCAAGGCTGCTTTTTGAATCGTATTGGTCACGAAACAATTATTATCACTAAAATCTTGGAAACTTATCATAAAAAGAAGTATCACAATAATAAAGTAATTATTAGGTGCCAAATATTTTAGCTGCGTCGCACTTATTTCACTTCAATTTCAAGCATGTACTGTCAAGTCAAGAATGGCAATTAAAGGGTATTAGACACTCGGATTTTTTTTCGTCCTTCCAGCTCAAATCTGAACGATCTGCTAGAAGAACAAACTTGATCAATTTAATTCATGAATTTGCTTCTGCAATCACTGAAGCTATCTAATCAAAACAAAGTAGGGGAGAGGATAATAAAATCCCATGAGTTAGAAGTGAGATCGATCAAATGTAAAAGGCCACACAGTATAGAGTCACCAAGAAAGTCCTTGAAGAAATTGTGAAGCAATTAATTCCCAAACACGACACCGATTAATGTTTTCAACAACCAAACACACAAGAAAAAGTTCAACCCAATTCCACTACAAGCCTTTGTAACATAATTTTTTTTCTTTAAAAAAACTTCATTTTCTCAGCATAGGAGCGAAGAATAAAAAAAATTAAGGACAGAAAGACTTCTGGAGCTTTAGAGCGACTAGAATGAAAAAGTCATAAGAAATCCACAACCCTTAAAAAGGTCCAAATTCCAATTAGAAAGAAGAAAGCGAATCCCCAAAACCCACATCAACTAGTAATCCTCAATACCAAATAGCCAATGAAACTTATCCGGAAACACAAGACCACTGCAAGAGGACACGCACCAGATCTCACAGAACAGTAATCTAATTCAAAGTCCCTGTTGAGTAAGACAGAAAATCGCTCACCTTGTGCCTGGACAGTAAGTTGTACTCTGGCTGCTCCACAATTGGTCCGACCAAATCCAATTTCTCAGCAATTCCCCATGCCTCCGTGATCTGCTGCGCCGACCACTCACTAGTCCCCCAGTAAAACGCCCATCCCTTATCAATCACATGGTTCATAGCCCTAACCGTCTCCTCGATCGGCGTCGATGTGTCAGGCCTGTGGCAATAAATTACATCCACATACTCCATATCAAGGCGCTTCAGGGACGCCTTGGTACCTTCGACGATGTGCTTGCGAGACAGACCTTTATCGTTGGGACCCTGCCCTCCCCAGAAGATCTTGGTAGAGACGACGATGTCAGACCTCTTCCACCCCAGTTCACGAATAGCCTGGCCCATGATCTCCTCGGCTCTGCCATTGGCGTAGACCTCGGCATTGTCGAAGAAGTTGACGCCATGGTTGCGGCAGCATTGGAGCAGAGACTTCGCCTCCTTCACATCGAGCTGGTTCCCGAAGCTGACCCAAGCTCCGTACGAGAGCTGGCTCACCTTCAAACCCGATCGACCCAAGTTCTTGTACTGCATGGTTGCCTGGTGACGAAGTGAACCACAAAGATGCACAGAGAAGGGGAGAACAGAGCAGAAGTAGCAGGAGCGGTCTGGAACACTGGACTCGGGGGAAGGGCCGATATTTACAAAGAAGAACCCCTGCTTGCATGGAGAGAAAATGAGAGAGAAAAGAAAACAGAAAAGAAAACTGAGAGAAAAAAGAGTTTTTCCCTGCTTGGATCCAGAGAAAAATGTGGGGGAAAGAAAAATTGAAGAGAAAAGTTAGTGAGTCCCACATCTATTCTCTCCAACTTTTTTCTCCACATTATGAGAGAAAATGAGGAGAAAATTTGTTTCCGGCCGCTACCCTCCGTATTTGCCTCTTTTTTTCATCTTTTTCGCGCGTTTTCTTTGCTCTCCACACTATCTCAAATCTGAAATTTGACCCTTGCCCTGCGCTCCATCGTCAACGCTGCCCTCCGTCCTTCGTCTTCGAGTCCAAGCCAACGCGCTAGAGCTCACCTGGAACCTCCACCCTGTCCCTTATCCTCATCCGCTCTTCGGAATCTTACTGGGTCTGGGTGCCTGCTTCTCAGCGATTTCGGTTGCAACGTGCCGGCAGTTGAGTCACACCCCGCCAACCGGTTCATGACAGAGTGGTTCAAAGAGCGTGGCAGGTCGCCGGGCTTGGGTCTAAGGTTATGCTCGCACGTTGGTTGTGGCCGGCCTGAGACGAGGAAGCATGAATTTCGTCGATGTTCGGTGTGTGGAATGATGAATTATTGTTCTTGTGCTTGTCAGGCGCTGGATTGAAAGTTCCGGCATAAGGCGGAGTGTGTACCATTGGAGAGATGGGTTGACGAGGAAGGTGAAGATGTCGTCAGCGAACAGGTGAACGACGGTGTGAATGGAGACTGCCTGATCGCCGTCGATAGTTAGAGACTGGTAGATGGTAGAATAGTTTTAAAAACAATATATTTAGGGTATTTTGGTCTTTTAGTCAATTGCCTATTTTCTTTCCTCTATGTTTTCTCTCGTCCATCCAAACGTGACAGATGATAACATTTTCTCTTCAATTTTCTCTTTTTTCCATTTTCTCTCCTCCCAATTTCTTTCCTTCCAACTTTTCTCTCCATCCAAGCGAAGCCGAAAGGAGGAAAGGCGGAAATGGTAGGGTGTGGGGCTGTCACGAGGTTGATGAGTTGTTGACACGTGGAATTGAATTTACTGAAATGGTCCGGAAGCAAATTGAAATATCCAATTTGTCCCTGTAAGTGTAAGCTAGGAAAGGCGGCGTGGAGAGGGAGGGGATGTTGTGTGTGAAATCGACGTGTCATTTGGCATCTACCTTATGACCACCGCTTGATCCTCCGGATGGCACACGTCATTCTTGAAATATTAATAATTAATATAAATACATTCAATTTTTTTTTTGTTTTGTGTTCTTTTCACACACAGTGCATTTAAATTTGGAAAATCACTTCAAAATTTCACCTTACGAGTTAGTTATTCTAAAATTTTAAAATATTATTAATTATAGCTACTTCACTCTTTAATATTATTTCTCGATTTATTATTAAAAATCTCTTAAATTTTAAAGTAATTAATTTACTATCATAAAATCTAAATGCAATTTTCTGTTTAAATTTTCTTATCATCAATTTTCTCTATTTACAAATCTCAAAGTCAAGACCTTAGAAATCTTCAATCAGTCAAACCAATGAGCGGACAATTTTACCGTTTCCTAAAATTTGTAACCATAATAAATTATTTGATGTTGTAAATACCAGTTGCCTGCGATTCATCATCTCAAAATTCCAGAAAATTAATCACATCCTTCATGAATCATTTTATTTTATGTTTCTGTTTATGTTCATCAATCCAAATTAGGATAGCATAGCATTTATATGTATCAAATACATTTATGATTCATTTATGTAAGAAAATGTTAGTATGGATTCAATGCAGTACATGTGTTCAGAACTGGCAATTTACATGTTCAAAGAACCTAACTATGACCTTCATTGATCATTTTTAACTTATTTTACCATTTTCACTCATAAATCCAAATAAGTAGAGTAAAATTTATATGAATTAGATACATGAATAATTCTTTCGATTTGAGACATGCCAGCTAAATGGTTATTATTATCGTTAAAACGAGGGTCGCTAATATATTCCATCACTAAATCAAAACTTTTTAATAGAAAATAGACATTTAACGTGGATTTTTCTATCTCTAAATGGCATTTCTCTGGTAGTTATAGCGTATAATCCATGTCAGTATTTCTTAGTGTCAAAAACTTAATCAAGCCTTTCATGAATCATTTTATTTTAGATTTTCACTCATCTATAAATTCAAATTGGTACAGAAACATTTATATGTACCAACTACATTATTATTCTCTAATTCTTGGAAATGGATTTCTCGTTTCAAAATTTTGGACTCACATGAATAAATAAGTTCATGCTCTTCCATTAACTTTAAAAGATACAACTCACACTTAAATTATCTATAGCAAAACTTGTTATCAGACAACTTACTAGGGTTAAGAAAAACGGTTGAATGAATTTACAAATAAAATAATATCTTATAATTCAAACTTGAAACAATATATAAAAAAATATAAAAGATACAGTTAAAATTGAAAAACAAAGCGAGAAAAATGCCATCAGTGAGTTAAATCTGCATTTCAAGTCAAGTTAAAACTGAATTTATAAAGTAAGCTGTAATTTCTTAATGACATCGCCTCGTATTATGCGGTTATTTAATATTCAATACCAGTTGAAATTTTCAATAACCAAAAATAAACTTTTACTGTCCCTTTCATCTGTGACAATGCAACTTTACTCATCGTACCCAACACACCAACTCTTGTCTTCTTCACTCTTTTAGACTGTGCTCTTTATGTTACTTCATTTTGAGTGCATCTCCCTCACTCAAACACATCATCTCGTATCAAGAAGTCCCATTCTCCTTTCATTCTTTCAATGCAAGCACACATCCATAATCTACACTTAACATTCTCCCAAGTTTTATAATAACCACTGCTTTACATTCACTTCTCAAGAATATGAAGGCCACATCCATCCAAGCTATATGAAATTCCTTAGAGACAAACAACATAAAAGCATCTTCTTGAGGGCATTGCATTGTGCATCTCTCGGTATTTGTTGAAGACTAAGTGGTTTGATCACTATGATTTTATGAACAAATCATTTGATTCCTGTGTTTAAGAGAAAACGCGGATAAGGACATCTTATCAACAAAATTGAAGTAAAAAGAAATTAAACAAGAAAGAATGACGCTCACCACTAGCTAAGCTGGAGGCAATCTTTGGCTGAGGAACTTTGCAGCACCTTGTTCCACTCCAACTTTAGATCAGGAGAAAAGAGGCCAATCAGATATAGCAACAGAAATAAGTTTTGTGTAAGACAATTAAACAGAATTTGCCATATGTTTAAGTTGAGTTATGGAAAAATCACCACATAAGCAAACACATGGGCACTCAACTTTAAAATATACAGTTGAGACCTAACTTACCTGAGAATGTAGAGTACAAGGAAACCACCAAAGAACTGTGATACGAGAGAGAAACCCTAGGGAACAAATCCAAAGTCATGGATTAGAATGATTCTATATCACAGAAGTGAGGCTGTAAAGTGAAGAAGCTGACTCAATGAGTTTACATGAGAAAGGCTTCTGGAACCAGCAGAGGAAGAGGAGGAAGAGGAGGAAGAAGGAAGAGATTGCTGTAACTATGATATGGATAACAGAAGCATGAGTCAGTGAGGAAACTGAATATTTCATTATCTCCAACAAAAAAATTCATGTCAAGCGAAGATAAAAGATATCAAGCTAAAATGGAGGCTACAACAAAGGTATTTTTCTATCCCTTAAAAATGCGGGTTGAGGTCTTTTAGTATCACAAAACTAGTTAATGTGAGTCGGGCATGCAAGAAAAATGACCAATAGGACACGTTTTCAAAAGCAATTCAATAATTCAAAGCACATAAACCATTATATACTACTCGAGAATGGCATGGAAAAGGGATTAAGCAAAGCAGCAAAAAGCTCGAGATTTCATAAGCAGAAAAACACTTTTGAGCCCTTTAAGCATTTCTCAGGCTGCCGCACAATGAATATCTGGTCCCCAACAGCATTTTCCCCATAAGCATCTTGGTTTCGTTGCCAAGTCCATAAGGCATACGTAGAGTTCATAACCTGCATTATCATAGAAAGATGGTTTTGTTAAAGAAAGGCATGACATGAAAAAGGTTTATGAATGGATTCTGTTCATGTTACAACAATGTAATAATATAATCACAAAGAAATGTAATATTTTAAACATGGTCATGATATTTATCCATGAAAAAGAAAAGCATAATCGGAAAAGGCGATAAGTGTATTTTGTGAAATGTGATCATATGCGCTCCTAAAAAACTGTGATCTGTGGGAGACAAGTTGACTGCTTTTCACGTTGCCTTTACGTGATATATTATTCAAATTTTGCATGTGTCCATGCCAATCCAATTTTGTCTCGTCTTCTATACACACACACACACATACATACATATATATAGAGACTCACACACCATTAGCTGGTCTTATATAAAAAAAATTACCTCGAGTATCCCATGTCCGAAGCTGCTTTCTCTAAACGCGCTCCAATCAGGTTGTTTGTTCCAACAGAAGCCGCCTTTGGCAGGACCAAAAGTAAAATTTAAATGGCAAACTCCTCCAAATTCTGGTTTGTTGTCTTCAGGGGAAGGACACTTCCCAGGGTCATCTGCATGATCAACATCTACTTTCTCAATATTTCCACCGTCTCCAACAGTAATGTAAACAGGTCCACATGGATCCAATGTATAATTATAAACTCTATTCATCCGCTCATAAGCATGCACCTGCAAGATGGAAAGTGACAATATCATGTAAGGAATGAAGTGATCAGCACCAGAAAACTCCATTCAAACATCAATTTTGTCTGCTGCAAAATGTGTCAAAGTGGTATTATTTATGCTCATAAGTTCATCAAAACCATGCATATCCAAAGCTCCTAAACGCTGGAATATTAATAAGGCAATACCCCATTATAACAGAGTCCATCTGATGTTAAAATATAGGGAACCTAGAATATGTTCAAATCTAATGAGATTCATAACCGCCAATTATAAAATAGGTAGAAGTAAAGTAAATTTAACTTACATGGCCGTTGAAAACAATATCAACACTGTATTGATAGAGAAGTGCTTCCATTTCCAACCTCATGCACTCAAATTCTTGATAGTGTGAAGCATAGCTGTTATACCAAGGAGGATGCCATGCAGCTACCAGCCAAGGGGTTACATTACGATCTATGCTCTTCAGATCCTGCTTCAGCCAAGCATATTGCGCTCCTGAAATGTAGATCCAGTAAAATACATCTAGTAGTAAGTTGCAATCATCTACATTTAAGCATAATTACTGGTTTAAACAAGGTAAAGGAAACTATCAGGTACCAGTACTGTTGTAGTCAATATATGCTCCCAACATGATGAAGTGGATACCTCCAGCATTGAAAGAGTAGTAAAAGTTACTTTTTGAGCCACTTTCTTCGGCAGGAACCGCAAATCTTGACAGATAAGATTTGAATGTGATCCCATCTACTTGAGGTTCAATCTCATGGTTTCCTTCAATAACCATCATAGGAATTTTAGAGGTCAACGGCTGCATAAACCTGGGTTTCAACATTAAGTCAATCATAAAATAGAACTTCCCGAAAGATATATGCTTAATCAATTATCTTTTCTGGTAATCATATGGAGAAAAAGCAATGGTTGAAGTAGAATAATCACTATAATATTTACAACAGGCAAATAATGGTGGTCAGTACATTTAGCAAGGAGTTAAGATTTTATATATTCATTGAATCAGTGAATGTCGTCTCTTCAAGAAGTTGCACCGCATAATAATAATATGACACACACACACACACACACACCCCCCTCATCCTTTCCTCAATGGAAGGCCTTCTTCTTCCCAGAAATTTAGAATATGAACACCTAGCTAGCCAAGGCTCAAGAGAGTAAAGTGAAAGTCTTAGGGCAAAGTTCGGACACGTAGTTTTCATATGCTGAGGTCATAAATGCATTAGTCTTCTCAAGAGTAACACATGAGCTTTTAAATTATCTTACCTTCCCCACCCATCCCAACGGGGCTGATATGTTTCTCTAATAGG
>JANTPZ010138471.1:0-53787 GCA_025593235.1 Vachellia pachyceras
ATGTGAAGGCTGTGTTTGATGCTGCGATCAAGGTTGTTTTGCAGCCACCTAAGCCAAAGAAAAAGCGAAAGAAGAACAGAACATGTGCATTCCTCTGATAAAATTAGTGTTCATGTGTAACTCTCGTCCTTTACCTTTTCACAAAACCTTCTTCCTCCCCCTCCCCTCAATTTCTTCGTTTTGATTGCAAGCTGCCATTTTTGGACATATGTACTGCAAATTAAACTCTTCTTCTACCTTCTTACTGTATTTTTTATGTGAGTCTACACCATGTTAAGATGTATCTGTTTGATACAAGGAGAATGTATTCAATTAAAAAAAAAAAAAGACTTGTGATAAGGAAAGTTAAATATAGCATTAATCATCTCTTTGGTTTGCTTCAATATTTGCTTCAATATTTTTTTTATTTCTTCTCACTAAGCTGCATATAGCTTTTGTTGGCGGATGATCTTTCAATAAAATTAAACGTTGATAATTTTTCCCATTGTTGTTATATTAAAAACAGGTTTGAACCTTAATAATGGAAGCCACACCCTACGCTATCATACCCCGCATTTAATAAAAATTAGCTTTAAGCATATTTTTTCTATATTTTATTATTAGGTCCTTTAAATAATATATGATAAGTTATAAATGGTTGGGAACACAAAATAATAATGATGACATTTGTATGGAAAAAGATGTATGTAAAAGAAATTTATATTTCAGAAAGACGTTGTTTGATACACAAACATAGAAATGAATTCTGCAACACCAATGTCCTGTTTTATTAGCAATATTAATATTAATACATTATAAAAAATATAAAATACACACTATTTATAAATAGTAATTCGTATCATCTTATGATGTGCAGAACAGCAGAAGCATGGAACTCTTGCTGTAATTGGATACTTTATATGAAGTTTTATTTTGGTTCCTTGATCTTATAAAATGTTTTCTCAGTTCTTTCAATCTTGATACAGTTGGTTTAGTTAATAAAAATTCCGTCATTAAAATTTTAAATATTAATAAAATATTTTAAATATAAACATATTATGTTTAATTTTTTAAAAAATAATAATGATCAAATAAATAATGCAGATTAATTTGATATGGATTTTCACATTAAAAAAGAGAAGTATTCAATTTTTTATGTGTCAAAAGAAAAAAAAACAAAATTTCTCAAAAATTTTGATAAATTAAAATAAAGAAAAATTATAATTATAGTTTTTTGGGAAATTCTTTTTGCTTTTGCCCTCCAATCTACACTTCGCCGAGACCTAAAATAAACGTTAAGAAACTTCGCCACTTTCTCTTCGGGAGAAATGGCGGGACCTATTCTTCGGTCTCTCTGGTCCTCTACCAGAAAATCTTTTTCTCCGACTCTTTTCACCCCATATCATTCGTTGCAGCGAACCAACAACGGTTCCCGCGCCTTCTCCGCCGCCCCATCTGCCGCTACTGCCGCCGAACCCAGTAGCGCCCTCAACCCCAGCCGCCTCCGCAACGTCGCCGTGATTGCTCATGTTGACCATGGCAAGACCACCCTCATGGATCGACTGCTTCGTCAGTGTGGCGCCGACATACCCCACGAGCGCGCCATGGATTCCATCAGTCTGGAGCGCGAGCGTGGTATCACGATCGCTTCCAAGGTTTTGTGGATTCCAATGAATTGGCTGGAGAAATTGTATTTAAGTACTTGCAGTTGTTATTTATTGTGAAAACTGAATAGCTCAATATTCTTACTGAGTGGGCAGTATAGCATTTTCAACTGCGAAAAGTCGGTTCTTTACTCCATTTAAGTGCAGTATATGAATCTAAAGTTTGAAGCTTTGATACGTACTTCTCCATACACGTTAAAGAAACTTTTTTTGTTGTAGAACCGTGTGAAAGACATTTTGAGTTTTGAGTCTGCAATAAGGAAGATATTAAAGCTGTGCCTATGCAGATAATAAAATTTTATTTTAATGGATGCAAGTGGTGAGGATCATAGTACTGCCAGAACGTTTAAAAAGAAAAAAAGCGGTCGTTCTAATTTCCTGTATTCAAATGTTAACACATGAATCAAACAATCTATATCTTTTCACTCCTTCGCATTTCTTTGTTCTTAGACATTGGACCTCTTTTAACAGGTGCTATGTGCTGCTTAATAATGGCTGCAGTTCCCTTTTGTTTTGTGCTTTGTGCGTGCGTGCGTTTAATTTAGCAGTCGGCTCTCTCAAGCTTATGGATTATGAATAACTGAATTTAACTTCCTATATAGTATAAGCTTATTCTTCAGTTGAACTTGAACAATAATTGTTTTCTTCCTACTGCAAAGTCATGATTTTGAATTGCCATTCGCAGGTTACTTCTGTTTCATGGAAGGAAAATGAGCTAAATATGGTTGATACACCTGGACATGCAGATTTTGGTGGTGAAGTATGCATATTCTGACTTTATTTTACTTCGATTTATTTCTGCTTTTCTTGTTTGATAGAATCAACTGGGCTTTAACAATAGCATTAAACATTTCAATAGTGTTCTAGCCTATCATGAAGTGGTGCTATTCTATAGATTCTGATCATGTACTAGTGACAAAATTAATCTTCTTGTCTAAAAAAGTCATAAAGGAATATATGTTGGCTTTTAAGAAAGGCAAACATAATAGTTCATGTCAACGTCCTGCTAGTCCATTTCATGTTTTCTATTGGACATTTTATGCCCTGTGCCCCATCCATGACCTTGTAATGAATCAAAAGTTCTTTAATTATAAAACGTTTTCTATTTTGGATTAAAAGTAGTGTTGGTGGTTAGGTTGAACGAGTTGTTGGTATGGTTGAGGGAGCAGTATTGGTTGTAGATGCTGGTGAAGGCCCACTGGCACAGACAAAATTTGTTCTGGCAAAAGCCTTAAAGTATGAGTTACGACCTCTTCTTCTTTTGAACAAAGTGGATTGACCTTCAGGTAATTTTCCGATTGTTTGTTTTCAGATTGTATGCCTCGTGACAAAATAGAAATATGTTAGTAGCATATTTTATGATGCCGAAGTGAAATTCCCTCAAAAAAATATCACGTACTATTTTTTTTTCTCCAGTTTTCTTCATTCTTAATCCACTTTCTCTGCCACTTGTTCTTCATTTCTTTTATCAATTTTTCATTCTAGATATTGTTGGTTTTCCCTTATATGACTTTTTATTCCTCATGCCATGTTCATGTACTAAATTATGGCCAAATGGATGCTTAAAGTTATATACCTCAGTTACTATTGGGGAAGAAGCAATTATTTTCCCATCTTACCAGATATTGTGTGTGTTTGAGAATTCTGTTGGGAGAAAGGAGTTTATAGATTCTGAGGTATTTTGCGGATTTCAAGATGGTTTTACGGATTTTGAGATGGTTTTTATGGATTTCGAAATGATTTTTACAGATTTCGAGATGGTTTTGTCTTGACTTGCGTGTACCATTGGGGAAACGGTGTTCCCAAACAAGCACATTGTTGTTGTTGTTATGATTATTTTTATTTTATTTTTCATATTTTACCTTCTCTTGTAATTGGTTGGGCCTAATATTCAGTTATAATCTATGCAGTCTCTGAGGAGAGATGTAACGAAGTTGAGAGTCTGGTGTTTGATCTTTTTGCCAACCTTGGTGCAACAGGTACAAACTGTAAATATTTCTGGTTTGTCTTTACTTGCATCATATCTTAGATTCTTTTCTTTCATGTGCTATGCCTAACTCTTAGTTATTTGTATATATAGAGGAGCAATTAGACTTTCCGGTTCTTTATGCTTCTGCCAAAGAAGGATGGGCATCCACCACCTTTACCAAGGATCCTCCTTCTGAGGCAAAAAATATGTCACTACTTCTTGATGCCATTGTAAATCATGTCCCACCACCAAAAGCAAACATTGACGTGCCTTTCCAAATGCTGGTTGGTATTTAAATATATATTTTATTTTTGTTGTTTTTTATGTCCATGAGATAAATTCTCTTTCAATTTCAAAGATGTCAACTTGTTGTGGTGCTCCCCACCTTTTGTTGCCACTGTACTGATGATAAAATCTACTTCCTTTTCAAATATTCGAATTCAAAACATAACTAAAATTAGTCCCAAAAATGGTTTTTATGGCTTCATTTTGTAATCTCTTGTAATTGTTGAGTTTGTGTTGATTCTCACAATTTCTTCAGTCTTTTGGTTGGTATCAGTGAAAGACCATGCTTAATAGTGCCTTTCAGGTTTCAATGATGGAACGGGATTTCTATCTTGGGCGAATTTTGACTGGACGTATTCATTCTGGGATTGTTCGTGTAGGTGACAAGGTTCATGGTCTATCTAACAAAGATTCTGGAGTTTTGAAGATTGAAGATGGAAAGGTTTGTAGATTAATGATCTTATAGTTTCAGATTCAGATGGATATTTTTGAAACTGATACTTTTGCAAGTATATGAGCTACATGGATTGCCAATGGAGGGGGAACTTACACTTTGTTGTTGTTTGCCAGAGAGCAGGGATCCTCCACTTCACATTGTTTATTTTAAGAAGCATAAATGACATTATGTACTATCCTTCTTTTATGAAAGTCACACATCTCGCACTTTCTATATAATGCTGAAGAGTATGCTTGACTGTAATACTTTTTATGAAGATATTTAGTTAAACAAAATTATTATGAATGGAGACAATGGTGCTGATTTTAAATTTTTTGAAGTAGGTCACATTTATATTAAGATCACTCAAGTCTTGACTTTTAAAAGGGAGCTTTAATTTTCTATTTTCTTGTCTTGTAGGTTGTGAGATTAATGAAAAAGAAAGGTACAAGCATGGTTCCAATTGATTGTGCTGGAGCTGGTGATATTATTTCAATGGCTGGGTTGGCAAGTCCAATAATAGGCAACACAGTAGCAACCGCGGAGGTAAAGATAATAGGTAGTGATATGTGTTCATGCTTTTGTTGCTATCAATGGTCATTTGGTTAATTTCTGGGCCATTTAATTTTGTGATTGCTATAACTTTTTTATCTTTATGCCCTAGATTATGTCAGCATTACCCACAATTGACCTGGATCCTCCAACAATTTCCATGACTTTTGGTGTAAATGACTCTCCTTTAGCTGGTCGTGATGGCACTCATGTAAGTTATGTTCATTTTAGCATCCATTTCTTTCTTTGACGGTTTGTTTTGCTTTGTATGCCATTTGTCACTACTGATGTCAGCTAGTATTAGTAAACCCTCTTATTTAGGTTCCAAAACTATTTCACTAAGAAATTTGTATTACTTTTTTGCTCTGCTTGATAACTGGATTTACATGCTGAATTGTTTGTAGTTGACTGGAGGAAGAATTGGTGATCGGTTGATGGCTGAAGCTGAAACAAACATCGCTATAAATGTGCTTCCAGGCCTATCAGAGTCATATGAAGTTCAGGGAAGAGGAGAGCTACAACTGGGTTTGTTTATACTTCTCTGAACATTGCATGTTTCTTATTGTGATGTATTTGTGAATATATCTTCCATTAACAATTGCTTAAAACTTAATCTTTATGAACAGGTATCCTTATTGAGAATATGAGGCGTGAAGGATTTGAGTTGTCTGTCTCTCCACCTAAAGTCATGTGAGTTTTTTAGGACTCAGTGCAGATCCGAATTGGTCTTATTATCATCTGGGGCCCATGTGTGTGATTGTTTTTGGTTACACACTTCACATGGGACTGATATTCTGTGTAAACAAGTAATGAGTGAACGCTGCAAGTTTTTATGCGTTTGTTTTGGGTGTTTTAATAGGGATAAAGTGTATGATTAACAGATGTTAAACACAAGCCTTTTTTTGGTAGCATGTTATAGTCTGTTTAATTACTCCTGGATTATCTGTATCAAGGATTTTACAGGTATACTTGATAGTAATTTTGGGTATTATAACCTCTACTATATGTGGAAGGCTCATCTCTATATATTATGATTCGCCAACGCCACTTATACTTCGATGGTGGTTCTAATTGCTAAGTCTACAAGTTGCATTCCTTATTTCAATCTTTAATAATTCACTGGATGAATATTCTCTTCGATTTTAGGTATAAAACTGACAGTGGAGAGAAACTTGAGCCAATTGAAGAAGTTACGATTGAGGTGAGATATTAATTTAGTGTTCACAACAACTTTTTTAAGAATGATATTTTCTGTTTCTGACAAAAAAGCAATCTGAAGTATGAAATATTTATCCCAGGTAAATGATGAACACGTTGGGTTAGTTATGGAGGCCTTATCTCATAGGCGAGCTGAAGTTATGGACATGGGTCCTGTCTCAGGAACTGTTGGTCGGACTAGATTGTCTTTGACTTGTCCATCAAGGTCTGTCTAGTTATATCTTTGCCTTTATATATTGTTGTTCTTGTGCAATAAGCTTTTGGTGTCATTATTTGTGAGAAATGTGGATTGTGCATTCGAGCTGTTTTTCCCCTGGGATTTTGTATTCATCAGCTTCAGAACTCGTTTCAATTCTAAAATAGTTGGCATGGTTTGTATGTTCAGACTTGTTTGACTTTTGCTGAATTGCACAAGAATTTCTCATTCCTTTGCCCCTTTCTAAAGGTTGATTGCTACATGCCACTGACCTTGTGACCTTAATCCTGCAGTGGTTAAAAAATTATGTAGATGGTATTTAAGTTGAATTAATTAGCATTTATTGGCTAATGAGACCACAAGATTAATCACCTTATTTAGAGTCCTAACATGGTGATTATTTCCTTAGTTTGGCTAGATATTTCCAATCGATAACTTAATAGAGGAACTTGAGCAATTTTGAACTTCGAGAATAATTACTGGAGTTTAAAACATGTTTCATCAAGCATCTTATTTCTCTGTTGAGTCTTGCCGATTTTCCTCATAACTTTTACTTTTGTGCTATGTCTATCAGGGGTCTGGTTGGTTATAGGAGTGTGTTCAGCAGTGACACACGTGGAACTGGCTTCATGCACCGTGCTTTCCTCAGTATGCATTCTGCGCCAAACCCTAGTCTCGTCTTCTGATAAGTTTGTTGGTTTCTATCATATCGCATTGTCATAGCAATTGGGTTGTTTAGGATATTGTAAGTTTTTCTTTTATTGGCCACTTATGTTACTGGTCTAATCATCAGCGAAATATGTTTTGCAGATGATGCTCTTACAGTTCTCCGTAGGCTGTAGGTTTTTCTTATATCCATGTCTCAAAATCTCTACGTTTGCTTACACATTATTGTTATATTGCAGAGTATGAAAAATTCCGAGGTCCTCTTGGCAATGTCAGGAAAGGAGTATTGGTACGCCTGTCTAATGCTGTATTCACATATGATGGCTAAGCCAAGAATTGTTTTTCACTTGGACTTGCTAGTCACACACTAATAAGATCTATATCTCAATTTATAGAGCTTGCTCCACTCGTGTCATATCCTTTTCTTTTGGCCGTTGATTGAACAGGTATCTATGGGTTATGGTACAATTAGAGCTTATGCATTAATGAGCTTAGAAGCTCGTGGGTCTTTATTTGTAACCCCAGGAATGGAGGTTAGTCCTGCCCGAATTTTTCATCTTTTTATTCATTAAATGTTTTCCTTCTGTTTGGGCACTTCCATCTTTCAAATTTCGAGTTTTTTTTTGGTTAAGCAAATATTTTATACTCATTCTTCATTTTTCATACAGACATATGATGGGATGATTATTGGCGAACACTCACGAGATACAGATCTTGACGTAAGGAGCAATATTCTTTCATTCCTTTTGAGCATTATGTGATTCAGTGTGACCCATGGATATTGATTATGATCCTGCAGGTCAATCCGGTGAGAGCTAAGGAGCTCACAAATATTCGATCTGCTGGCAGCGATGAAAATATCAAGCTGTCTCCTCCTCGCCTTGTATGTCTTCAATATTCATGTGATATTATTTTGGTCACGTCCTTAAAACAGACGAGTGACAATTCTATTAGTGCATTATTGAGCATGGTTCAAATCCTTCTTCATTTATTGAATCTCTAGCAATTTATAGAACCCACTTGCTAAGGTTTCCTTCCCGTGAAGGAAACATCCACTTGCTCTGCCATCATTTGAAAAAGAAAGCCACCTGCTAAAGTAAACATAAAACAATAGATCTATTTCCTCCTATGTTAAGTTTCCTAATATTTCGGTATTTCCTATCACTTTATAAGGAGTTCACTTGCACCAAATTGTTTACAAGTATCAGTGCCATGACAGTGTTTAACATACATGCTTTAAAAACTTCTGAAGCAATATTTATCTGATTAAAGTGAGTAATTTCGTGGGTTCTGTTTGTTTGTATGGAGAAGGCAATAATTGTTTTTTATTAACTATTCTTACTGGTAGAGGATGTCTTGAGGTTATCTATAACGAAAGTATGAAACACAAAATCATGGAGGAATTCCAGGGTTTGATTTCCTGAATTGAAAAAATTATCAATTGTCTTTGCAGATGACCCTTGAAGAAGCTATCGGATATGTAGCTTCAGATGAGCTTATCGAGGTTAGTTCTACACAACACTCTCCATTATCTTCCATAAACACTCTGCACTTTCTCCACCTTGATGGCACATATAATTGGTTTTCCTTTTACTGGTTTATTTATGTTATGTTCTGGGTTCTGTGAAGGTGACTCCCAAGGCTATACGGTTGAGGAAGAAATATCTTGATGTTAACAAGCGTAAAAGCATGAGTAAAAAGCCAAAGGAGTGAATGAGGAGTTCGTCCTCCAAACATTTTTGTAACAGTCTAAGTGTATTTTATAGTAGCCGTTACTCAAATCACTATCAATTTTTGGTGATCCTGTTCTCTCCTAGTTCCGGTGATTTATACTAAAAAGAATTATTCTTTGAGCAAAGCAACTCTCTGTGCTTTTATACGAAATGAAAATAATGGCAGTGGGAGACATTGCTGGCTGAAATGTGATGTGAAGAATAGATAATTATTTTTTTGCCAACGAAGAAAGATAGTAGTAATTTCGTGTTGGTTTGGTTATACAGTTCGGCAGTTGAATTGATGTAACCTGGTAGGTATTTTAATTATTCAACGAGTATTTCATTATCATTCTCAATCTAAAGTTAACACTGTTTCTAATATACTACGTGGTCCTTAATATAATAGTTAATTATTTTGTATGATAGATTAAAAAATTTAGATAAATTACTTAATTATAACATATTATTTAATTTAGATAAATCAGTTAACCATTTTAGGTTTTTTTAATATTCTATAAAAGTTAACTGATTATTATATTAAGGATCGAATAGAGTATTAATAGTTATTAATGGAACATTCACATTATTTGCATCAGCAATCAAACCGTCTTGATGTATATAGAATTAAATTTGAGTAATTGTATTTTTTGTGTTTAAAATCCTAAAGTGCTGGTAATTTATACATATATGTTATATATATAAACCAGATCAGGTTTTTTTACTAATAAAATTTTTAAACAGGAATTTTACATAAATGATGTCAATAAAATATCTTCCAAAAATATCTGATTGGGCCTAATGGTGACTTGTAATGATAGTAAGAAACCAACCGTTTAAAAATAGTATCGTGGATCACATCAAACAATGATGAATCGTCATTAGCGACTAGTTCCTATTTTAGGGTTTGTACTTAAGTTTTGGATCCAAGTACAAAAAATGTTTTAAAACGCTATTTTGGTTACAAAATCTCGGTTTAAAATCTATATTTTTTTTCCTACTTTTTTCCTCTTTTCTACTTTTTTTTTCTGTCTTTCATTTTTCCTACTTTTTCCTTCTTCTCTTTCCTCTTTTCTACTTTTCATTCTTTCTCTTTCCTACCTACTTTTTGCCTCGGAATCCGTAAAAGCTAATAACTTCCCAAACATAAATCACTTTTTAAAACCTAAGTTTTACCTCGAAATCGGTAAAAGCTATTTTCCAAAATCTATTCTTCAAAATCTAGGTTTTACCTTGGAATCTATAAAAACTATTCTGAAAATGAGATCCAAAAAAACCCTTAGAGTTTGAATTTGAAACTTCTTTGAAGAATAAAAGAATGAGGCCTTTCACACTTTACTCTGATTTCATTCTACTATTATCTAAATCTTTTTTTAAAAACATTAAAAGAAAATCTCCTATCTTTGCTTATTCAAAGGATGAAGCATTCTTATCCGCAAAAAAAAATGATGTTTCGTGTTTTTAACTAAAAGCTTCTCAGAATCGTTGTTTGTGAGCAATTCTTTTGAATTTAATTAATCTTACTTTTTGCATTTTAAATATTTTAGCAAAACAATCATTTTTGTTGGTTTAACGTTTGCAGGGTTTACGTTCAACAATATTTTTCCGTAAAACGAGATAATCTCCTTAATATATTTGTCTTCACTTACGTAAAGTATTTCTCTACCGCGTTCCTAAACTAGTCAATGTCCATGCAAAGGAAACTAACCACAAGCCTAAGGTCGGATTCACTAACAAGATATTATAAAAAAAAAAGCATAAGAATAATACCAAGTAGAACAAATTACAGTCAAAGAATTAAAGTGAGCCGAAAAGTTCTCATAGAAATGCTGGGCGAAAAATGCAAAGGCAGAAAATAACATTTTTAAATATACAAAGATAAATTTTAATCACAACTGATTATTTTTTAATCATAAATTAATTTTTAAATAAAATTTAGGATGTTACTTTGCTCCGATTGAATTTGATCGGAGAGAGGGGCACTCATCGAAGTTGATACTGTTATCATTAGGGAAGTCGTCGAGCTTGTGGAGCCAGGTGCCACGTCATTTTAAAGATAAAAACAACATAAATTAAGTCAATGACTGATCAGCTAATAGCCTGTTCGGAGATGAGGGTAAAAATTTATGTAAATCAAGATAAATATGTATTTTTATGTAAATTGAGATAAATATGTGAAAGAGATTATCTCATTTTGCGAAGAAAAAACTGTTGAACTTATGTTTGAGCTTTACAAAAAAACTTCTGGAGTAAAATTATACTTAATCCTTAAGAAATTGTAAGAAAACAACAAAGGAAACTGATATTGAAATGACCCTGATATTGATAACAGAAAAATCAAAAAGCAAAGTTAAGATCTCTTGAATACCAAGGTGCACATGATTGAGCTAATTGTAGAATTGTGCTAGCGTAATCTGATCCCTATTTCTTTTTTTTCCTTAAATTGAGAAAATGAATATTGAAGTTATTATAATTTCACTTGATTTTTTTTGTTAGATACATGTAATCTTTTCTTTCGTTTTTATCACTCACATAAAGTTAGAGGGACATAATAAAAAAATTAATAAGTGAAACTAATAATGATCCGCTAAAAAGAAAAAATAATTACAGGAATTTAATTAAAAATCAAGTGAAATTGTAGGGACTTGTAGGGGAATTTTCCCTTTTAAATGTAATGAATTATGTTTGATTATTATTTCTCCTCCTCATTGTCTCTTAACAATATCAGTCCCATGCGTCCTAGTATATTTTTTTTTTTCAAGTATCCATGCACTAATTAATTAGAATGACAAAATAAGTTGATAAGTTGCAATACAATATAAGTCATATTTTTTTTTTGTTCAGGAAGATAAGTAAATTAATTAATTAAAAACCCACTTTTATGGTGAGATAAGTATTGTTTTGGTTAAATTACACTCAAATCCCATGGAAAAATGTTATCATGATCCGATCTCAAAAATCATTAAATTGATATGAAATTCTAATAAGCCTATGTGCAATGAATTGAAATTCTGAAAAGATAATTTTACCTTAACTTGTTAATTGGTCAACATGCCGCTAATGATAGGTTGTATACCACTAATGATAAGTTAATATGCGACTAATAACAAACTTGGATAAAACAAGCCGTAATGTCATCAATGGCCTGTTTGAGGAAGCGATGGAAAAGTGTTTTTACACAAATCGAAGTAAGTATGTAAGAGAAGTTTTGTTTCGGTTTATATGCATAGTTGAAAAAAATTAGATCTTCCATGATTTATCTTCCATGAGATCTAAGTGCAATTTTTTTTTTTCCGTTCAAAAAGATCAGTAGAAAAATTAACTAACTGCTGGGGGAAAAACTAATGAATAAAATTTTGTTTCTGAAGAGATAAAATGGAAAATGATTTTGGAGGCCGTCCTTTTGATTCTCCCTATCACCAAAACTCAAAATGGCAGGGAGTCATTTAAGGGTGAAAGCAAAAATATACAAAAAGCCAACCTACTGGTTTGTTTTTATCTCAAGAGGGGGGAGAGAGAGAGAGAGAGAGAGAGGGATTTGAGGTTTGAATACTTCTCCCTCCTCCAAGCGGCGCCTTTACTTCGCGCCTTTCTGTCTCTCCTCTGCAATGCTGAAGGTTACGATATTCAATTGCAGTTTCCCATTTGAAGGCCTTAATTGCATTTGAAACTCTCGTTTATTCCCCTCATCCTTTTGTTTTCAATTTTGATCTGGCAACAATCCATCTCGTTTCTATCAGACTTCCGCGTCTGATCTCCCATCAGAAATGGCTGCTTATAGGGCCGATGACGATTACGATTACTTGTTCAAGGTGGTGTTGATTGGAGACTCCGGTGTTGGCAAGTCCAATCTCTTGTCTAGATTTACCAAGAACGAATTCAGCTTGGAGTCCAAATCCACCATTGGGGTTGAATTCGCTACCCGTAGTGTTTATGTCGATGACAAGATTGTAAAGGCGCAAATTTGGGACACAGCAGGCCAAGAAAGGTATTCTGTTTTTTTCCCTTGTCATTTCTTTTGGGATTTGGTCTGGTTCTTTTTTTTTTTCTCCCTTTTGAGTGAAAGAATTTGATCTGTTTCTTTGATTGGAGGAATGTCTCATTTGATGATTCGAAATACATGAGATTGAAAGATTGAAAGATGCTTGTATGGTCTAAAGGGTGGTGTATTCGTGTAAATAAATTTACGTGGTTTCATTAGATTTACGTCGAATTTGATTCGACATTGATTTCTTGCTTCGGATCTGGAATTGTGGCTAATGACGTCTCTGGACCACAAAGATGTGGTTTTTATAAAACTTCTTCTTGTCTCATATCAATTGAATCAAATTATTACGTGCCACACTTTTATGAAGGATAAAGAAGGACACCCACCCGTTTTGTGTTGTATTGGTCATCCTTAGATTGAGCCATAAAGCAAGTTGAAAGAGATTGTGTTGATTTCGTGGGTGGGGTTCAAAACCACTTTCTTTTGGCACCATTTCTAATTTCTTCCCTTTATTTCTAGTTTAACCCATGGAAAAGGTGCTCTTGTCTTGGTGGAAGAGCAGGGTTGTTTCCGTAGTATATTGTTGCTGTTGAATGAAAATGTTGGCAGAGAAAAATTGAAGTTGAGCAGATGATTTTGTTGAAATTTTTCTGTCTTTATGACCTTGAGGCCCGTGCTTATTTGAAACTTATAGATCTTTGACCAATTAACTCTATTCATTTGATCACTACATCTTGAACCAACCTTTAGTCTTGATGATTCTATAAAGAAATAAAATGAGAAACATCCTCCTAAGATGATCAATGGGAAGGGATAAACGATCCTTCTAAGATTATCAATCTTACCAAATTTTTTTCCTAATGTCAATTCCAGTTTTTGGTTGTTAGTCTAAATTGATTATTACTATGACAGTGCGGAAGGCCATGTATTGACTATATAAATAAAGCTTGCAAATTGAGGCTGGATAACCTACTCTCAACTTGTCAGAATGTGATATGAAAATAAATCATTCTCATCTTTGTTATCTGATGCAGATACCGAGCAATAACTAGTGCATACTATCGGGGAGCAGTTGGTGCCTTGCTTGTTTATGATGTTACCAGACACATGACTTTTGATAGCGTGGAGAGATGGTTGAAGGAGCTTCGGGATCATACAGACGCCAACATTGTGATCATGCTTGTGGGAAATAAGGCGGATCTCCGTCATCTGCGCACTGTGTCAACCGATGATGCCCAGGCATTTGCTGAGAGAGAGAACACCTTCTTCATGGAAACCTCGGCCCTTGAGTCCTTGAACGTGGACAATGCTTTCACAGAAGTGCTCACTCAGATATATCATGTTGTCAGCAAGAAGACTCTTGAGATCGGGGATGATCCTGCTGCATTACCCAAAGGACAGACCATCAATGTCGGAAGTAGGGACGATGTCTCGGCTGTTAAAAGTGTCGGATGCTGCTCGGCTTAGTTTGGAGATGGAGAAAAGGAAGGATTTGATTTGACAGCACTGGTGTCTGTTCCATCTGAACTAATAATCAACAATATGGGATGCGTTAATATTTACATTCTTTCTCCTCCCCTCTGAGCGTTGTTTGATGATGATATATAGCAATGGTACTGTTCTTTGGAAGATTGTACCAAAAATTTACTGCTGTCATACGAAATGAAAACCTCCATGTTTTGAAGGCAGGTTCATGTTCAAATTAATTTGTCTCTTCCTCAATTTCTCCTTTTCTTTGCCAGAGGGAAGGATTAATTTCACCATCCTTGTGCAATTTTTGCACTAAAAATGGAACTACTTCTCCATGATATTAATTAGGCATATGCGCGTAAACTTGGCGCTACTAAATACTCCGCATGTCAGAAATCAGACGAGTGCCCAATAAAAGGGAAATTCAATATACAACTATTATTATGCAGTGTAAGCTCTTCCTTATGTAAGGAGTTTAACTCTATGCTGCCTTAGTTCTCATAAGTAGACATAAATCCAATATTCATACCTTTCCCATGCCATACTAAATAAAGCATGTAGTTCCATGTTAGTAAGTGATTTGACAGAATCAGTAGGGATATGTACTTCATCTTCCTCTGTTTTTTGGTTCCACTCTCAAACTCATTTCTTGGTCTGTCAAAAACCCAAAAAAAAAAACAAAATCACTATCTCAATTTTTCACCCTCAAGAAAATAAATATCACATGGAAGAAAACCAATACTCTTACACCAAAGGAATACAGACAACTCAGAATTACAATGCCCACTTCCTTTCCCTGTGTCTTCTGCACCAAGAGCAGCAAACAAAGGACCATCTCTCGCACCAATCCCCTACTGCACTAGTCCATAGAGCAGGCCTAAAGCAATCCCATCCTAGAATCTAGTGAATCAGGTATATATGTTAAGCTAAATTGTTGAGTTCAAATTACGAACCAGCCAGCATACAACAAAATGAAACACCATAAAATAAAATAAAAAGGCCCTTCAGAAGCAATGAAACAAGTTTGTGAGAGCCAGGTCAAACAAGTTTGGTAGTATCAGTCAGCTTGGGCTTGTGCCATTTGTGTAATGGTTCACAAGGCCTAATTACAGTTATATATGTAGTGAATGAGGGTGTTTTTGGTTAAGTGAATGAATCTTGTAACATTCTAAAATTTTATTTCTAAATTTTTTTGTTAGAAAATAATTATATTATAATAATTGGGAAGTCTTGATGTTATTTGAGTAATATGGACTTACTCAAGTTTTTTTTATTAGAATAAAATGAATTATAATATATGATAAAAGTAAATAAGAGAGTCGGAGAAAAACAAAGAAAGAAAACGGGAAAACGGAATGAAGAAAATATGAGGTCCTTTATTGTAATTATCTCCTTTGACTCTGTGGTTACTTTAGTGACATCCTTCGTGAGAGAGAATCCGAACGCTGCTTCTTTCTCCTCTGTTCGTGTGCGTCCGCCATTGTTCGAAATTTGTAGCTTATTTAGGTAAGCAAGACATCTTCAAATAACCAAACTTCTTTTATAAAAGTATTTTTTATATATTTTTATCTTTCTATTGGTGATAATTTTGTTTTTAATAGAAAAATATATTAGAGTTAGAGTTTTAAAAAGTTTTGAGATTTAACAATATAAGAGATATGAATATAGAGTGATGTTAATATATAGTTTTATTTGATTTGAATTTTTGTTTTCGTTGTTTTAAGATTTTATAATAATTTTTAGAAACAGACCCAAAAAGTGCTATTATGGGACTGTTTGACCAATTAAAATTGTGTTAAACAATTTATTTGGGTTATTGGTTTTTTAATCGGTTTAAATTGTTGTAAAAATTAATGATGTATTATATAACAATTTAATATTGAAATATAAATTTTAAAATGGGGATTTTGTGTAATAATATGCATTTGGTGTTAAATTATGATTCAAATGAATTATTTGAGTTATTGAAGTGAGAACAAATGATTGATATTAGAGTATGAAATTATGATTTTTGGGTAATTAATTCAAAACTTTTAAGTTAGGTAAGTAAGGTAACTGTGTAAATTGTGTATTAAATTTGTATTTACATTATTGTGTAAATTGGTGCTATGATCCAAAATTGTGAATTGCACTCTTGGCTTCTGAAGTTTTCAAAGTTAAACTTGAAATTAATAAGGTAACCAAGATTAATTTATTTTATATACTCATTATGGATTATAAGGTATTTTTGAAACATTACCTTTTTAATATTTGTATGCGTTTTTTAAAAATCATGTGTATATTTGAATATTTACATATTTCACTAAAGCAGTATATTTTTCAATGTGTGATTATGGTTGAGATTATTACTATTAAGATGATTATGATTTATGTGGAGTGTTAATAACATAGGATGTTGATAAAAAATATACTCAATATATTGTGTTGTGTTATGAGATATATTGGGATGTGTGGAAGAGATATAGTGGAATTTTTTGCTTGTAGACTCTCTCATTTCTAGCCGGGATTTGAGTTGAGTGTTTTGGATGGATATCTTCCTGTTATGGTATATTGGTGATAATATACGAGGGGGCAATTTCTCGAAGTGACAACTAACCTTGACCGAGTACATTAGCATTGATAGATTGTACCACATCTAGAAGAGGATGAATGAGTGTGAATAGACGGATGTCTCCAATTATTAAAAGTATTATGTATTATTTTACTATTGAAATTATTAATGTTACTATCGATAAATTTGTTTCTTTATTACATTCCTCTTTTACATATATTGTAAATTGATTTTGGTTATTCGAATTTAATGTCTCACCCGTGGTATTAATACTTTTAGGTGATTATACCTATACTGAGACATTTGGGAAGGTTTTGAAGGGTTGCTCATAAATATTTCTATTGCATAACCTTCTCCTGTATCAACGTGTTGATCTTACCATTGCATGTAATACTCATGGTTTTAACGTATTATGATATTTTAATATTTTTTATCACGTTATTTTGGGATTCTTATTATAGAATGTCATATGGTCTTATTATATATATTCTGACATTTTGGTGGATTCATTATATCATGTGTTGAAACAGTTTTTGCCTAAACCCTTTTGCATTGGGGTTCAATGTTAAGAATGAAGACTAGTGGGTTGCATTCTAACTTTGATATTGATTGTGCCCTTAGTCTTATGTGCAGGTTTATTATAATGGATTTGTGGGCGGTCTTATACACTGGATCTCAATGTATTAATCTCATAGATTATATGGCTTTTAAAAGTAATGAACAAATCTCTTTACATCATGATAGACCATCTTGTCTTTAGTTTTATTATTTTTGTCATGATTAAGTGATATATAATCTGAACTAGATTGTTTAATGATCTTTAATTAAATTTAAAAATTTGTTTAATAAAAAGTGTCTTTTCAAATCTCATTTAGATTAGCATCATAAATAAATACATCATACTATTCACAGAAAGAATTAGTATTGTTAGCGATATAGCCACATGGCGGTGCAGATAATGCAGAACTGGTTGCACTATAATCTATATATCTATATATAATAAAAAAGCAAATTAAACAAAACTTCTCATAACAATGCAACTCATTTATCAAACTCTACGCACCATACAACACTGGCAGTATAGTTACTAATAAAAAAAAACTTATTTTTTGGGCTGAAACCGTCTTATTGTCGCATACGTGTACAAAAACATGGATATTGGAGTGTTGAGAATACTGAGACTTCTTCAGTTTACAGCTGGCGGCCTGGTACTGTTGGCTAAGAAAGAACTTTATGGGAAAACCTCAATGAGAGACCTTAAACCCAAAACTGCAGTTATCTTGAAGTTACTGAATCCTGCAGAGAAAATCATCTCCTCCCAGTCTTTCTCACTTCTCTGTTTTCCAGAGAGCACAACCAGTGACGGAGCCAGGATCTTACATCAGTGGGGGTAATTTTTTATTTTCAAGTAAATGACAACAAACTTGCTAGTATAGATAATTTGAGTAGGTTCAAATCTCAAATATCAATGGCTGCATAATAAAAATCTTATAGTTATTTACACGTAAGAAAAAAATCTCAGTGGGGGCATTTGCCCACACTGAAATTGCTGTGGCTCCGCCACTGAGCACAACCATAGCCAGCAAATCAAACATTAGTTGTGTTTCAACTGATTTATTATCTCCCTTTCCATCATCATCATTAATCGACATGTCTATCTCCCTTTACATGTCACCTTCAAAACACACTTATTACACCAAAAACATATAATAAATTAGATTTCATGGCAATCACCTTTGATTATATTTGATTAATAACAATAATTTTTTATAAATACAAAAGATAATAGGTAGTTCTCTTTATTTATAGGCTTGACAAACCCTTATTTATTTTTATAATTACTTCTTATAAAAAATTCATAGGAATTTATTTATTTATTTAGGTGATGGGCTCAGCTGGGCCCTTAATTTTGGGACTCCTTTTAAAAAAAACATTTTGAGAGAATCTCAAAATGGGGAGGCAGGTAGGGTGCGGCCGACATGCCCCCATCTCATTTATTTAATGCAAATAGACAGTCACAAAGAACCACAAAATAATGCCAAATGATAAAAAGTTACGTCAGCAATAATAATAGATTGTGTTTGAAAAAGTTTATTTACTCCCAAAAACACGTTCAATAATATTTTTTCGTAAAACGAGATAATATCCTCCACACATTTACTTCGGTTTGTGTAAAAATATTTCTCTATCGTGTTTCCAAACGGACCAAATATCATAAATCCACCGCAAAAGACAACATAAGCAATCATATCATTCAATAATTAGTGCTAAATCCACTTATTAGCCCAAAAGTTAGTTGATTTGTGCTGGGAGGTTAAAAAAATTAAATAAATTATTTAAAAATATTTATATTTATCATTTTTCTCTAAACTAATTTGTCTCATTTATAAATTGATATTTAAATTAATTATATATATAAATATTTTTAAATAATATATTTAATTTTTTTAACCTACTTAATAAAATTAACGAATTCTTACACTGAGTAATGATGCAGTGGATATCACAGAGGGGGATGGGGCGCTATGACTATTCAAATATTTTAAAAAGCCATATGCCTCTCTTTTTGGTGCTTAGTGAGCCAATCAACAACCTTCGTTTAATACCTCAAAAAAAAAACACAACGCCTTTGAGATTTTGAAGATAAAACGAACTACTCTTGTTTAACTCTATTTATAGGGTAAAGATGTAAAGTTTTATTTAGTCCCACTTATAAATTATTTTCTTAAGTTTTTTAGTGAGTATTAAATTTTACTTTATATATTTACTTTGTTTTCATGTGTTATAGTGGATATTAAATAGAGATAAAATTGAAAATGGTTAAATTAAATGCATAATCAATATGGTTTAAGATTTTTCTTGATCTATATAAGACATATTGTAAGTGACTTAAAACACAGACCAAAGCATGTCTACCACTTGACATGTGGCATTTCTCCTGTTTTCCCTCAAATGTTTCCACGTTAAATGGGCAATTCTTGCATTTTGTTTAAAATTTTTTACTTTAATTTAAAATCTCAAATATTTCCTCACAAAGTTATATATCTTATAAATTCGTCTACTACCTTCCCCGTTATAGCTCCCATATTCATTGGTAGTTTTTTTGGTTTGTATGTTTTTTTTCAACATTTTATAGGTTGTTTTTAAAACAAACTAATTTAAATCTCTCATATAAATCCCTCTATCACTTTCCCCATTACAACTCTCATCTTTAGATGATATGAAGTGCATGTTCTCATTGGCAATTATTGTTTTTTGTTTTGTATATATGATTTTTTTCAACATTTTACAAGCTTTTTTTTTAAAACAAACTAATTTAAATACTTAAAAAATAGGATACAATTGTGCCTATCCTTGAGTTCACTTTTCCTTTTCGCTATATACTATTTTACAGTTAACAAACTAACATTAAAATAAAATTGATAACAAAACTATATACCGATAATGTAATTTATTGAGAATAAAATTCTTTTTTTAATCAATATAACTCAAAAAAATTTCATTTCGATCATAATTGATCATAACATTTGCAACTCTTATTAGATTCATAGGAGATACAAGTAGTGATAATCTTTTTAAACTTTTATGTATTTTAATTCAACATTAATTGACCAGTTTAGATGATATTATAGTTTGTTCAATTTTTGTATATCTTGTAGTCTTCACACACATATTATTCCCTTTACTTATATTTATTATATGTCTTCTTCATGCATTGTAAATTCTATTTTGTAACATGACTGTATTTAAAATGGAAATATCAAATATAATGGTGGGTATCATGCAGATGTAGTATCAAATATTATCGTAAAAAATATCTTACATTATCAAATGTGATGAACTAAGAATTACATTTTCAAAACACCATCATTTTCTGGTTCCTCATTTACTTCCATTATACATCGAGAATGTATTAGTTATAAAAAAATATTGTCTCTTCTTTTCCGGCTATAGCTGTTATTATCTTCACAACTTTGAATATATGTATTTAAAAGACAAGTAATCAGTACTTTGTTAATAATTCAAACTGGACATACTTAGCCTGAATGAATCATTAACGAGATATTTATTACTTTTTTGCCAATAGGATATTTATTACTTGTATCTTCAAATTAAGGGAAAATTAATTTTTAATTCCTACAATCTTTGTTTTGATTGGAACTTAGCCTACACTTTCATTCGGTATATCTTAGTTCATGTAGTTTTGATTAGGTTATAATTCAATCTATTAATTTATGGTTCACTACAACTCATTATTTATAGTTTTAGATTTTAACCATTTTATAATTTATAAACATATAACATTAATTATATATATGATTTTATTTTTCAAAACATAACGACTAAATTTTAAATAGTTTAAATTATAGGGATTGAATTATAACAAATCAAAGTGTAAAGACTAAGGTATAATCAAATTTAAATTATATGATCAAAAAATTAATTTTACCTTAAATACATCTACGTAAAGAAACTTGGGAAAATAACGGATAAAGTACATTGAAAATGGTGAATCCCAAAAAGGTGATTTGAAATTTTAAATCCATGTCAGCTGATAGTTCCTAACGCGTCTTTACTGAAGTTTAAAGGAAATGACTTGAATGATCCTGTAACCATTCACGCAGCATTATATGAATGAAATACACTCTCTAAACCACACAAAAAAGGGTGCGGTTTAGAAAGTGGCATTTATAAACCGTTTAAAGAGAAAAATGCTTAGAAATTCAAGTTTCATTCTAATAAGTTTAAGTTCATTCAAATGAGTTTTACGTAGATAAAAATAAACTGTTCAGAAAGTCTAAATTCAAAACGCTGTAACTCTTTCATTTGAAGTCCAAATTTAACAAATGACCTATGGTTGGAAAGCTCTTTGAGTCTACTTTCGAATGAGATAGATTTCAAATCAATTGGATACATGGTTTGAGAGATATCATCAAAAAACCGAACATATATCAGGAATAAACGTATTTCAGATATATGTTCGGTTTTTTGTTTATATCTCTCAAAAAATAGATCCTGATGTCTCTCAAACCACGTATAAACAAAAAACCGAACATATATCTGGAATACGTTTATTCGTGATATATATTCGGTTTTTTGATGATATCTCTCAAACCACGTATTCAATTGATTTGAAATCTATCTCATTCGAAAGTAGACTCAAAGGGCTTTTCAACCATAGGTCATTTGTTAAATTTGGACTTCAAATGAAGGAGTTACAGTGTTTTGAATTTAGATTTTTTGAACAGTTTATTTTTCACCTACATAAAACTCATTTGAATGAACTTAAACTTATTTGAATGAAACTCGACTTTCTAAACATTTTTCTCTTTGAACGGTTTATAAAGGTCACTTTCTAAACCGTAACCTTTTTTGTGCGGTTTAGAAAGTGTACTTTATTCATATAATGCTGCGTGAATGGTTACAGGGTCATTCAAGTCATTTCCTTTAAACTTCAATAAAGACGCGTTAGGAATTATCAGCTGATAGGGATTTAAAATTTCAAATCACCTTTTTGGGATTCACCATTTTCGAGGTACTTTATCCGTCATTTTCCCTTTACCAAAAACTCCATGCACACTTGCCCAAATGCTTTGTTAAAGGCCCTTTCATTGTACAATGACTTGTGAGTGTTATGAAAATCAGAGTATCCGACATGATCATGTATTGCTTTTGTATATATAGATTTTTTTTTTGGCCAACTTTTGTATATATAGATTTTGGACATTGGAATTTTGGTTGAATGTATGTAGATTTTATATCAAATTTTCACTTTATTGTTTATGTGTGTTTGAATGTTTCTGGCCAGTTATTATGTATAATTTTAATGGATGGGTTGCTTGAGTGGCCCCTATATACTAATTTAAAAAATACATACAAATACTTCACAGTTTTATGGAAAAAGCAACAAATAGCAATTATTTGACGGTCAGGCATGCTCATTTAGTAATTATTTGACATTTTTATTATTTTTTGGTAAATCATAGGTATACTTTAATGGGAATTCGATCTTGATTAGTAATATTAGAAGACACTAAACTTAATTATTCCACTAAACTCAACAGATACTTACGATCTTTTTCTGTACTAAGTAGTGTACTAATTAACCAAGATATTGCAAATTGTTTGCATCGTCATTTTTTATGAGGTTTTGCACTATCATTTTCAATATAATAAAGCATTTTTATTGCACATACATACCTTTTTTGAAAAAAAAAATCACTAAAGATTTAAATAAGCTGAAGTCTTCATACGGCAAAAACTTGAGATTCAAAATTAAAAGAGAGAATTAGGGATAAGTCTCTCATTAGTAAATTAATTTTAGAATTGGACCTTCCAAATTATGCAACTAACCTTCCACGTTATAATGTAATTAAACTTTTACATTATACAACTGAACTTTTATAGTATAAAACTAAACTATCACAGAAGTGCAATTGCATGTCTCATTCTCTAATTAATCTATCAATGTTTTTATCCCATGTTCTTTCAAGTTAAAACGTGCATATCACTTTCTGATGTATATAGATGATTGTTAGTCTAACAACTGACAAGGATCCGAAAGAATCATGTCCCTTTTGCAGTTGTCTTTACCTGCTTCATTATAAATTTTCTTTATATAGATTATATGCCAAAATAAGATTATCACTGCATAGCGTGATTAGAATTAAAGTTATTTATCACCATGAGTTTTCATATATAACAAGATTAGATTTCAATCACGCCATCAACAATATGCAGAGTGAATGGCACTATGATTTTCATCATAACCATTGGTAAATTGATGGAAAAATTGGCCCCCGGTGGGGGGCATAAGTAAGCACGATATAAATTTTGCAATTTGGATTTTTTTGAAAATTTTAGTGTAATAATCTAATGGGAGAAGTACGTACATATTTATTAATATTTTTTTAAAACCAAGATGGAAAAATTTGAAGTATTCTTGAAATTTTTTTTTGCAAATTTTAAAAATAATTATATATTTCAAAATCAACACCAGGAATCATAAAATAAATGTAAGTATCATATGGGAAAAATTAGCATGGTTCTTTATCTATTCTGTATAATCAGAGAGTGTATCCTTTGTTTCTTTCTTTGCTGAATTTACTTGTCTTTTGATGATTTAAATTTAAACAATAACCATCAATTATTTTCAAGAAACCAAACAAGAATTTAGTGAATTGATCCCTTTATATCATATTTTCTATATATATATATATATATATATATCATGCATCTCCCATAGTTGGGTGATTTTCATAGCATTAAATAAATCTCACTGTGCATATATCCTCATGGATGCATCTAAATATCTAATTTAAAGAAAAAACCATCAATGTCGATGTTAAATATAAATTTCATTCCAAAAGAGGAAAGGATTGGCAACGTGGCATGCATTCTCTTTTAGGTTTTAATATCCCATCCTTATCTCTTATTCACTGTCCAACCTCAATAATTTTCTCCCATTTAATTTGAACCCTCTCATCAATATCAATTTTCAACGTCCATGCAAGACAAAGTAAATCACATCTTCCACATCATCCATTCCTTCTTGTCTGTCAATAATCTATGAAGTCCCCAAAAAAAAAATCTTCAACAATTTGGACAACTCCTACTTGCTTTGGCCCATGAAAAAGGGAACTTTTATACCTTTTTCCCACCTTCAATTTACCTTGTTCTCAATTTATATCCTACAAAATCTCTATTGATGGTATATATTAATGGCATGTTTGGTACCATGAAATTTAGGTGAATGGATATAAAAATAAAAATCATTTTTACGATAGAGTTTGTTTGATACCTTAAAATTGGCTTCCATATGAATGTCAATTCAATCAAAATGCATGGAAATTAATTCCATAAGGTAATATGTGAAATTGGACAAAAATGCATGGAATTAGACAAAAATGCGTGGAATTCATTCTAAGTGTACAAGAAAATAAAAAAATTTGAATTTTGAAGGGGTTTTAGGTCTTTTCATATAAAAATTCATATCTCACTTCCATGACATACCAAACATACTTTTAAACTGTATTTTCATATCCATTTCCATTTTCAGTTCCATATCCATCAAAATGAATTCTGCATATCAAACGAGCTATAAGTGTTTTTCTATCGAAAGAATAGTTTCAACGTAAATGATAATAAAAAAGAGTACTTTAGATAAAAAAACATGTATTTTTTTATAAATAACTAACTTAACTAATTTTAATCCCTTCAAATTATATTTAGGATTGGAGGAGGAGTGGTAATAGCAGCAGTAGTGATGATAATAAAAAAAATACTTGCTCACCTATAAATCAACTCCAATCACAGCCTTCACCAAGCAACAATCGAAAGTCATGGGATCAGAAAACAAAGAGCTTGGAGCAACAAGGCTCCTTAACGCTCAAACCCATATATGGAACCACACCCTCAGCTTTATAAACTCAATGTGTCTCAAGTCTGCGATAGAGTTAAACATCCCAGAGATCATTCACAAGCATGGCAAGCCCATGACTCTTCCTCTTCTCATCTCTTCCCTCCAAATCCATCCTTCTAAATCCCCAAACATTCATCGCTTGATGCGAATCCTAACCCATTCTGGCTTCTTCTCTCTCCAGAAGCTTCTAGAAACTTCTGAACCTTCAGAAGAAGAAGGCTATGTCCCAACAGATTCATCCGCTCTTCTTCTCAGGGACCACCCCTTAAGTGCGACACCTTTCTTCCTTGCCATGCTGGATCCCATCCTAAACAAGCCATGGTATGAGATCACCAATTGGTTCCACAATGATGATCCGACGTCGTTTCACACGGCACATGGGAAGACGTTTTGGGAATATGCTAAGGCTAATCCTAATTTTAATCATTATTTCAATGAAGCTATGGCCAGTGATGCGAGTTTGGTGATAAGTGTGGTGATTGACAAGTGTAAAGAGGTGTTTAAGGGAATAGAGTCAATAGTGGATGTTGGGGGTGGCAATGGGACTGTGGCTAAGGCCATTGTTAAAGCCTTTCCAGAAATAGAATGTACTGTGTTGGATCTCCCGCATGTTGTTGGTGGCCTACAAAAAATTAGGAATATCAAGTACGTAGGAGGGAGCATGTTCGAGGCCATTCCTCCTTCCGATGCCATATTGTTGAAGGTAACAAAACAATTCATATGCATTAACCCGTTCTTAATGTAAAAATTAGATGATTAATTTGAAATTATTATGGATGTTATATAATTACATTATTTATTATTTGTAGGATAAAATTTCTTAAAGTACCATCATCTGTCCTCATTATCCTTAGATGGAAATCACTTAGTGTATACGATCTAGAGGGATTTGGGAATATAATTATAAATATGGGAGATAAAGTGGATTATGATCTTATATTTAGATCAAATCAAACCATCAATTAACTTTTATATTAAGAATTAGATGATGTAGTATTTAATTAGTAACAATATGCATGCTTGTAGCAGTTAAAATTTTCAGCCTTAAAAATATAATCATTCATTCACTCATTGAAAAGATTTGGACTTTAGAAAATTAAATCTTCAAATCTCTTGTTGTAGGGAGTTTGGCATATGCATGAGAACAAGCAAATAAAGAACGTTCTCTCACTATGCTTTCTCAGATTAGATTTTCTTATATATTATGGTTTCATTTTGGGATGTAAATTAAAACAGTGGATCCTGCATGATTGGAACGACGAGGAGTGCCTGAAAATTCTGAAGAAATGCAAGGAGGCAATTGCAAGCAAAGGGAAAGCAGGAAAAGTGATTATAATAGACATGGTTATGGAGAATGATCATAAGGAAGAAGATGGTAATGATAAATCAGTTCAGAATCAATTATTGTTTGATATGTTGATGATGGTTTTGCTTACCGGAAAAGAGAGGAATGAGAAAGAATGGGCCAGGTTAATTTACTCTGCTGGTTTTAGTGATTATGAGATTTATCCAGTTCTGGGTTCACGGTCTCTCATAGAGGTTTATCAATAAGAAATTCTTGCATGTATATATATATAACTATAATTAATTGTATAGCTGTTAAGTAGAGGAAGGTCATATATATTATATATTAAATGTTAGCGCGTTTGATTTGATGAGAGATTTTATGTATGTCCGTCAAGTTATAGATTTGGCTTGTAATGATGCTAAATTAAGATTGTGGCTCCTCTATAATATCAATATGGAATACTCGTGTGGTTCTTGGTGCATACCTATTTTTTTTATTAATTATATTCCTTTTCGGTAGTGTTTGCTGCAGTATCATATATATACTGATGGGCCTCAAGTCAATTCATTTTCTGTATGAATTAAAGTGAGAAAAAATAATGGCCTAAGATTATCATCCATGGGCCTCAACCACTCACTTGCATAGAAGCTTTCAGACTCCTAAAACATAAGGCCTCCAAGGCCATTGACTGAAACCCATTTCTGGTTTTACTGAAACAAGCAAAAGTAAAAGAGAAAGCAAGAAAGAGGCAGCCGGGTGTGTTGTTGGCTTCACCCTTGGTTATAATTTTAGATTTTAAGGGTTTATACGATAAACGAGATTATTCAGATTCTAGTTTTACCTACATTAATATAGTATCAGTAGGAGGAACAGCTTGAAACATGTCTCCTTGGAAGAACTTGAGAGTCCCAGAGTCCTTCATGCCACCAACAATGTGAGGCAAATCGAACACAGTACCCTCTCCCCTGGAAAAGCTTGGGCTAAGGCCTTGGCCATGGTGCCAATATGACCCCCAACATCAACTAGCGAGCCACACCCTTCAAACACTTCCCTACACTGCTCAACTAATACTTTTGAAACCAGCCGTGAATCGCCAGCCAAGTAGCCTCTGAAGTGATTGAAAAGCCTATGCGCATGCCAGGCATAGTCATAGAACGCCTTTCCAGCCATGTGCCTTTTCAAACGGTGTCGGATCGTCGTTCTGAGACCAAGTGGGCAAATGGTCCCACGGTTTCGCAATGAGTGGGTCGAGCATGGAAAGTAAAGAGGGCTGAGAGTGGAAGGATGGTCCTTAAGAGAAAGGGTTGATGTATCAGTTAGGAGATAGCCTTCTTCTTCTTCAGAAGTTTCGGGATCTTTTCGGAGAGAGAAGAAGCCAGTGTGAGTGAGGAGGCGCATCAAGCGATGGAGATTAGGGGCTTTGGAAGGTTGGATTTGAAGGGAAAATACAAGATGATGAAAAGGCATGCATGGGCTTGCCATGCTTATGAATCATGTCTGGGATGTTTAACTCTATTGCAGATTTGAGGGACATTGAGTTTATGACGAAGCTTAAGATATGGTTCCATCCTTGGCCTTAAGCATCGAGTACTCTTCCTGTTGCAGCTTCATGCCCTTCGTTTGTGGATCCGATCATCAAAGTATTATTATTATTATTGGTATAGAATACCGTATGATAGTCGAATGTATATAATTCTGGTATTTATGTTGGATGGTTTGTTCAGGATCTACTCATAGAGAGGCAAGTGTGCAAGAGATCTTTCAGGTTTTTGTAATTAATGCCTTCCAAAGCAAATCGGACATCACTAAAGATTATTTAACTTGTAGCCTGAAGCTTTCACACAAGAAATTACATGTGATTATTCTGTTACATGTCACCTTCACCTTCCTATCTAATTGTTGTTATTCGAACAGCTTACAAAGATTGTAGTGAGATATCCTTGGATGATCACTTTCGCACTTGCACTGCATTTGCTCTTTACCTCCTTTATTCATTGCAATATAAATGTTTCTTGGTATTTGAGACACTGGACGCCTTCCTTTCATATGTTTCATGTGCCATACGTGAAAATTGATATATCATTACGTCAATCTTTTTTGCGTTTGGGTTTACAAAACACTGAATCAACATCATATTTGACGTAATTACATGGATTTCCTACGCCACACGTGAAAAATGATCCATGTCTCGTTTGTACATTATTAGTTTATAGTAAACTATATGACATGCAACAAGAATATGGTACAAGTTTAGTAAACTTTAATATGAGTGACCAGTTGCTCGCTTATAAATTGACCCAAACAATGTTCAGCTTCCATGCACATGTATTAATTCCAGCACCATAATCAAGTTCCAATCTATATAGCTTAGCTTCTTTCAGCCATGGAATTGCAGGACAATGAATTTTCCGCAGCAAGACTTCTTATGCTCCGTTTGATACATGGGAACTAACCTTGGAGAAGTGGAAGTGGAACCAGAATCCATGCTTTGGGCTGTTTGGTGCCATGGAACTCATTTCTCCATGGAACTCACTTCCTTAAAAAATGATGGAAGTGGGTTCCATCAGCCAAGGGGAGGAACTGAGTTCCAGTTCCTGAGAATTGATCTCATGACCATTATACCCTTCCATATTCAACCAAGCACAGTGGCAGTGTCGTGACTCCAGTGAGCATGATGTCGACGGCGGCGGCGGCGGCGACGGTGGCGGCATGGAAGACGATGATGAATGGCTTTGGCTGGAGTCACGACGGCTTCTGCCCCTTCTCTGCAACTTCCATCCCCTTCGTCGTCTCAGCCTTGGCGATGGAGATGTTTCAGCCTCCGACGACCTCCCCCTCATCCGAATCTCACTCCCATCCCCTTCGTCGCACTCCCTTTAGTTTTGTTGCCGTCTATATTGGACTCGAAAGCAAGCGTTTCACCATCCCCTTCGTCACACTCCCTCTGGTTTTGCTTCTCCGGCTTCGTTGCTTTTGGACGAACGGTGCTTCTCCGGCTTCGTTGCTTCTCTTCTCCGTTGATGGCTCCGCCTAATGCTAACGGTGAGGATGGTGTTTGATGCTGGTTGTGGGGGAGGGGAAGAATTTTTTTTTGGGAAGAAAAGAAATTTTGTTGTTGTAAAGGATATATTGGTCTTTCACACTATAAATATAAATATTAAATAAAAATAATACCCACTTCTTTCAGCCTACTAAACACACTTTTAATCCCACTTCCACTTTCCAGTTCCACTTCCAATTTCATCCAAATCAGTTCCACGTACCAAACGGGGCATTAATGCTCAAACCCACATATGGAACCACATCTTCAGCTTCATAAGTTTAATGTCCCTTAAAACAGCTATAGATTTGAACATTCCCCAGTTCATTCACAAGCACGGCAAATGTATGCCTCTTTGTCTACTCATCTCTTCCGTTCAAATCAATCCCTCTAAATCTGAAAATATGTATCGCTTAATGCGAATCCTCACCCATTTCAGCTTCTTCTGTCTCCAAAAACTTCCTGATGAAGTAGAAGAAGAAGGCTATGTCCTTACTGATGCTTCGACCCTTCTGAAACATGAGCCAAGAGAAAGGGAAACAGGAGCCAAAGAGAAATGCAATGAAAGGAAATTTCTTATTACAATCTGATCAATCGAGTCCTTGCATCACATTCTTTATATACAAACTGCTTGTTAATCAGAAGAGGAAAGATTGTGCAACTAATTACCTAACTTAGTTTGTTACATGACAGCTGTACACCATAATAAGTAAATTAACTAATCTTATTTCTTTACATCTAATACCCCCCACAAGCTGGAGCATGGAGATCAATCATGCCAAGCTTGGAAACACATGAATGAAGGGACCGAAGCCAAGGGGCTTAGTGAGTATATCAGCAACCTGATGAGAAGTGTGAATGGGAAGTGATCGAAGAAGACCAGCTTGAACCTTATCACGAACAATGTGACAGTCTAATTCAATGTGTTTGGTACGCGCATGAAAGGTGGGGTTTGAAGCAATGTGAATTGCTTATTTATTATCACAGAAGACAGCAGCTGGAAAATTATGAGAGACATGAGCATCAACAAGCAAATATAGAATCCATTGAAGTTCCCTGGTGACAGCAGCTAGGGCCCTGTATTCAGCCTCAAATGATGAAGCAGAAAAGGTTGGTTGTTTCTTGGATCGCCCAGAGATGAGAGAATTTCCAAGGTAAATGCAAAAGCCAGTGATGGAGCGGTAAGTGTCCACACAACCAGCCCAATCAGAGTCACAAAAAGCTTTAAGGCACATAGGGGAAGAGGCAGGGAAAAACAAACCTTTCCCTGGGTAGCTCTTAAGATATCTGAGGACTCGGTATGCAGCCTGTAAGTGGGAGGTCCAAGGAGTAGAAATGAACTGACTGAGTTGTGAAACAGCAAAAGAGAGATCCGGGCGTGTAGTGCTCAGATATAAGAGGCGACCAATGAGACGCCTGTAACGAGAACCATCTGAAAGCAGGGTACCAGATTCTTGAGAAAGGTTGGTGGAACGATCAAGTGGAGTGGAAGCAGGTTTGGCAGCAAGAAAACCACAGTCATACAGTATATCCAAGGAAAACTTTCGTCGGCATAAAGAAAGACCTTGTTTGGACCTTGCAATCTCAAGTCCTAAAAAATATTTGAGAGGACCAAGATCCTTAATCTTGAATTGCCTATCTAAGAGAGATTTCATGCGTGTGATTTCCTTCATGTCATTACCAGTTAGCATTATGTCATCTACATAAACTAGCAGGGCAATGAAAGATTGGTGCTCAAGTCTAATGAAAACTGAGTAATCAGACATGGATTGCTTGTATCTAGATATAATAAAGGCATATGAGAGCTTAGCATGCCATTGGCGACTAGCTTGCTTTAAGCCATAGAGAGATTTGTGAAGTTTACAAACCAAATTTGTAGTAGGAGAAGAAAAATCAGGAGACAAAGTCATATACACTTCCTCTTCAAGGTTACCATGCAAAAAAGCATTATTAACATCCAATTGTTCTAAAAACCAGTTATGAGCAGCAGCCAAAGCCAAAAGGAAACGCACAGTAGTAAGTTTAGCTACTGGGGAGAATGTATCAAAATAATCCACACCTTCAATTTGTATGTATCCCTTTGCAACTAAACGGGCCTTGCGTTTGTCAATGTCACCATTTTGCTTAAACTTTGTCTTAAACATCCATTTGCAACCAATGGGACGCTTACCAGTGGGCAATTCAACTAGAGACCATGTGTGATTTTGCTTTAAAGCTAGTATTTCAGCTTGCATAGCATCTTGCCATTCAGGATATTTAACGGCTTGGTTGTAAGAGCGAGGTTCCAAAGGAATGGAAATGGACAAAATGAAATTCTTGTGAGAGGGGGAAAGATGTTCATAAGATATAATAGATGATAAATGGTACCTGGTGCGAGAGTCTGATGTGGCAGAAACGGATTTGGCAGGATCTGACATGTGAGGAGATGGTGATGCTGAAGTCAATAGAGCACAATGATAGTCATGCAAATAGGTAGAGGGTGATGAGGTCGGGAGGATTTTCTAACTGGAATTGTATGAGGGAGAGAGGAAACAAGAGATAGAGGTGGAGAAATGTGGTCATTAGAAATAGGAGAGGGAGAAATAGGAAGGGGAGGGTCAACCAAATCTGTTTGCTGAGGTAAGGGTAAGGTAGAAGAAGTGGAGGGAATGGAAGTGGTAAAAGGAAAAATAGACTCATAGAATAGGACATGTCTACTGAACAAAATAGCTTTGGTATGTAAGTCAAGAAGGACATATCCCTTTGTGCCAGGCCTAAAACCTAAGAAGACACATTTGGAAGCTCTAAGATCAAACTTTGTTCTGTGGGAACGTAGGGTGCTGGCAAAACATAAAGAACCAAAGACACGAAGGGATGAATAATATGGAGTAGTGTTATAAAGCATTTCAAATGGGGATTTATTGTTTAAAATGGGAGAATGTAGTCTGTTAATGAGATGGACAACATGAGAAATGGCATAAGACCAATAAATTTGAGGTAAGTGACTATGAAAAAGTAATGCACGTGCAGAATTTAAAATATGTTGATGCTTGCGTTCAACAATCCCATTTTGCTCTGGGGTTTCAACACATGAGGTTTGATGAAGGATGTCTTTGGAAGAATAAAAAGAAGACATGTTAAATTCAGGACCATTGTTTGATCGAATGGCCTTGATAGAACATTGAAATTGATTTTCAAGTTGGAGAATGAGAGTTTGTAGTTGTGGGCGAACAGCAGATTTGGAATCAAGCAGAAAAATCCAAGTGAAGCGAGTGTAATCATCTGCAACAGTAAGAAAATAGCGATGGCTATGAATAGATGTTAAACCATATGGATCCCATATATCAACATGTAAAAGTTCCAAAGGTTTGACAGATTTTGTATAACTATGAGGAAATGGTAATCTCTTTTGTTTTGCAAAGTGACAAGCATCACAATGTGTCATATCAGTTTTACAAGAAAGAAAAGGGAGTTGCTGAGCAAGACATTTGTACACAGTTGGGGATACATGGCCAAGACGAAAATGCCACAAATCAAAAGGAGTAATGGAAGACACATTACTTAAAACAGATGAAACTGAGGAGCTTGCATGACTGTGAAAAAGATAGAGCCCATGCATGACTTCAGCTGTACCAATCATCTTCAATGTGGTCAGATCCTGAATAAGACAAATATGAGCCAAAAAGGTTACTGAACAAAAAAGGGAGAATGCAAATTTGGAAACAGAAATGATGTTAAAAGAAAAATTAGGAATATGAAGGACATTAGTAAGATGGATAGCAGATGACAGGTGCACAGTGCCTTTGTGGGTAGCTTTAGCAAGGGTGCCATTAGGTAATTGAACAGGAGAGGGTGCAATGTCCTCATAAGAAGCGAAACAGGGTAAAGAGAAGCAGACATGGTCAGTGGCACCACTATCTACTATCCATATAGTGGGTTTGGAAATGAAATTCAGGATAACAGGAGAGTTACCTGCAGGTCGTGGGAGAGTGACTTGAGCTTGAGGATTACCAGTGAAAGTTAAGGCAGAGATGTGTGGTTTTTGAGTGACAGATGCATCTTTGAGTAGAGCAAGCAGTTTATCATACTGGTCTGGAGTGAATTGTGGGATTGGGGCTGCGACGTTGGAAGCAATGGGTGGCTCAGGCAAAGGTTGAAGACCAGTGGAGTTGTTCACGACAGCAGGTGGATTTTTGAACTTAAAACCAGGGGGATACCCATGCTTCTTATAGCATGTATCAATGGTGTGTCTAGGCCTTTTGCAGTAAGTGCAAAATTTTGTGTTAGTGTTGGAACCACTACCAGTGTTGAGCTTCGAAGGTGCAGATGAGCCAAATGAAGGATGATGTCCAGAGACAGTTTTAGCAGCACATATCTTGACATCGTAGGCAATGTTTAATTCATGTTCTTATTGAATCACAAGCGAGAAAACACGGTTGATAGATGGCAAAGGGGATTGCAACATGATTTGAGACTTAACAGTGGCAAAACGATCGTTTAAGCCCTTTAGAAACCGAATAACGAAATCTTGTTCTTGATAACTTCGAGCATCGCATGAACAATTGGATAGGGGATGAAAATTTAAAAGTTCATCCCAAATAATCTTCAATTTAGTGAAGTATTCAGAGACAGAAAGATCACTTTGTCAAGTTTGAAACAACTCCTTCTGAAGTTCAGAGACACGAAAGATATCGCTCTGACAGAAACGATCTCTGAGGTCCTTCCATACAGCGGCAGCGGTGTCCAGCCAAAGAATGCTTTGAGCGATCGGTGGTGAGAGATATCTCGTGAGCGAAGAAAGGACTAGAGTATTGCATCGTCTCCATGGAGTATAAAGAGGACTACTACGAGAGGGCACCGAGATCGTACCATCGACGAATTCGAGCTTATTCTTCATCTCAAGAGCCATCACCATAGCTCGAGCCCAGGTGCTGTAGTTGAGGCTGTCAAGAGGCGGAGAAACCAGGACCAACGCAGGGTTTTCGTTTGGATGAATATAGTAGCAGTGCGACGGATCTTGGCTGATTTCCTTTGCCGTCATGGATGTGGATTGAGAGGTGGTCTCTGTAGACATGATGTATGAAAAGAAAAGAAAGAAGCACATTGATGAAGCTGAGAGAAAAGGGCGGCCGGATTGGGAAAGCGGCTTTAGATGTGAAAGGGAGAGAAACACGAGTTACGAAGTGGAAAAAGAAGGTAAACAGTGTTATGCTCTGATACCATGAAACAGGAGCCAAGAGAAAGGAGCCAAAGAGAAATGCAACAAAAGGAAATTTCTTATTACAATTTGATCAATCGAGTCCTTGCATCACATCCTTTATATACAAACTGCTTGTTAACCAGAAGAGGAAAGATTGTGCAACTAACTACCTAACTTAGTTTGTTACATGACAGTTGTACACCATAATAAGTAAATTAACTAATCTTATTTCTTTACCTCTAATACCTTCTTTTAAAGGACAATACCTTAAGTGTCACCCCTTTCTTGCTTGCCATGTTGGATCCCATCCTAACTAAGCCTTGGTATGAGGTAGCTAACTGGTTCCAAAACGACGATCCGACACCGTTTAACACGGCACATGGAAAGACTTTTTGGGAGTATGCTGGGGTTGAGCCCAAGCTTAATCATTTTTTCAATGAGGCCATGGCTAGCGATGCTAGGTTGGTGACCAGTGTGGTTGTTGACAAGTGTAAAGGTGTCTTTAGAGGTTTAGAGTCCTTAGTGGATGTCGGGGGTGGTACTGGGACAGTGGCTAAGGATGTATGAGCCATAATGAGCAGGATTGATGAGCCAACCTTGTGAGTTGTGACTTGATGAGCAGGATTGTAGAAGAAAGAGATATTGATCTATAAAACCTTGGACATATGACGATATATATAAATAAGATATAATTTTTTATAAATGTTAGTTTAATTAATTTCTTGAAAATAATATTGATTTCAATAATTATCAATTCTTAATAAATTTACTATTGAATTTTGAATATGATTAAATTAGTGTAATATTGAAGTTTTTAATTAATTAGTGTTACAATTGTTATTTAATAGCACGATAGATATTTAATTAATTATTTAGAGGAGGAAGGGACCGAAAACTCTTTTTTTTTTTTTTTGCCAAAGGGACCGAAAACTCTTAGTCAAGGATTCTTTCAAATCATGTCCTAATAAATTGACCCCGCTAATTATTTTAATTATAGTGTCTCTATCTATTATTTACTGGCTTATGTGTACAATCATAAGTAATAATTTACACACACTTGTACATTAACCTAATTGTTTTATTTATTTATTTATTTATTATTGAGTAGAATTTGTTTGGTGTTATAATATACAATAAATAGAGGTAAATCTAGAAAATTTTAAATTTTACATCGGATTTAACAAAATTTCAATTTTTTTCCTAATTTTAATTAAATATGTTAAAAGTAACTTATACATAGGTTAAATGAGTATCCTAATAATGACTGTTTTGATCATAATCCTCACACGCCTAACCAAAAACTATATTACTTAGAATCTGGTTTTCCTATCAAAAATTAAATGCTTAGTAAGGAAAGCTAATCAGATCTAAGCCGTTTAGATTTGATTTAAATAGTTTAGATTTTAATTTCTTTCAAAATGGTGTTTTCTTAAAGAAAAATTTATTTTTTTAAAAAAATAATAGTTAAGAAATTGTATTTATTTTAGATTCTATATGTACTGAAATAAAATTTTTAGAAAAATATGACTTTTTTAAAAATAAAATCTATATTGTTCAAATTAAATCTCAACCGCATAGACTAATTAGCTATCCTCTTACTAAATAAAATAGGTAACTGATTTTTTTTTTTTTTTTGCCAATAATAGGTAACTGATTCCTACTTGTTTATGTGGAGTAAATCTCGTTTGTCGCTAAAATCTGACATCTCTATCGGATATGAGTTGTATACAAAAACGTGACAAAAGTTAAGGAGCTGTTTTTTTTTTTTGGCCCCTCGCTTGTTAGGCTAAAGTTCTTGTCCCCTCTCCTAGGCTTTTCATCCATTGGCAACCATCTAATGTTGATGCCATTTTGACTGTTATTTTCATTAACTCAATCAGATTGATGTTGGAATTTCTATGGCTCTGTTTGGTTAGTCTGTTTGAGTAACCAAAAATCATTCATACGCTTACCGAGACAAAACTCATCTCACATATTTACCTCAGAATCTGTGTCTGTTCTCCCAACGATCTATCCAAACATAGTCTATATCTATCTCCATCTCTTACGCCGTACCAAACCATTTTGCCAATTAATTGAGTAAATGGTATAACTTTCTTCTGCTGCCCCTCTCCATTAATAATATTGTCTCGTTTTTATTATTTGGCACATGCTTCTTCTGTTCAACACCGTTAAGTGGGATATTTTACTACCCTTTTGTTGTTTACCCTTGTAGGTGAATCGATCTGCCAATGGAGGGATTAAAACTTATAATTAACCCAATTAAAAAAATGGACGGGAAGAAGACACATGAAGACTGGGTCCCTTGTTAATTAAATATTATAAGGTATTTTTTTAATGCTTTGTCAGTTTTGTTTTAGAAAAGGCATACATGGTGATCGGGAGGTTTTCTTTCTTTTCTGGGGAACCACGAGAATCTCATCATCGTGAGTAGAGATTTTGTTAAAGATACATATCGCCAATTAATGACAAGGTTTATGAGACTGACTCTTTATTTAATTATTTAAGTTTTGTGATCTTGATGGGAATGGTTGGTGGCACCCCTTGATGGATCCGTCATTTCTGACCTTTATGGAGCTACGATATGATACCATTCTGGTAAATGCGACAAAATAATGAGAAAGAGGGAGCGTGTGTTTTGCACTTTCCACATGTGAACAGGAGCCATTTACAGTGTTTGTGTATTTTTTTTAGTACATTTACGGTGTATATATATGGACCTTACAAATGAGGAAATGACACGTGTACATATTTTGGAATCATCTAGTAAAGCCATCTGTCTATAAGACTATAACAACGGGAAAATAGCTACTGTATGTCACCTGCTTGAGGGTGTAAGCCTTTTGAATAGTTTTGAGTATGATATTTACACTAACAGTAGGAACTATACCACAAAAAAAATGAATCAAACTAAGATTTTTCGAATATATATCAGAAGTATAAATTTTTATATAGCTACTAAACTTTCATTTGAGTCGGCAATGAAAATTGACATATTGTGGATATCTATAATTTTTATGTACATCATCATAATAATCAAGAATTCTAAAAAAATGTAGAGCATCAACCTCGTTTCACATTTGGTTACATCAAACCCTTTTTTGTTCTTATCTCTGAAAACTACCAATTGCTGATATATTTCATGTGTCTTCGCAATAATTTTGGTGACTTTATGATATCATGATGGTACGCTTGCTCTCCTGTAGATCGATCCAAGTGTATATATAATTGTGGCTTCCATTGTATATACCATCACCGCCAAAACCCAGGTTCAATATACAATCTTAACACACACAACAGCTTCTCTCAGCAAAATCAAAAAGCCATGGAATCCAAAAACGAAGAGCATGATTCAGCATCAAGAATCCTGCATGCTCAAGCCCACATATGGAACCACATCTTCAGCTTCATAAACTCAATGTCCCTCAAATCTGCAATAGATTTAAACATTCCTGATATTATTCACAAGCATGGCAAACCCATGACTCTTTCCCTTCTCATCTCTTCCCTTCAAATCCACCCTTCTAAAACTCGCAATATCTATCGCTTAATGCGAATCCTCACCCATTCGGGCTTCTTCTCTCTCCAGAAACATCCCCAAGAAGTAGAAGAAGGCTATGTCCTTACCGATGCATCGACCCTTCTTTTGAAGGACAATCCCTTAAGTGTCACCCCTTTCTTGCTTGCCATGTTGGATCCCATCCTAACTAAGCCTTGGTATGAGGTGGCTAACTGGTTCCAAAACGACGATCCGACGCCGTTTAACACGGCACATGGAAAGACTTTTTGGGAGTATGCTGGGGTTGAGCCCAAGCTTAATCATTTTTTCAATGAGGCCATGGCTAGCGATGCTAGGTTGGTGACCAGTGTGGTTGTTGACAAGTGTAAAGGTGTCTTTAGAGGATTAGAATCCTTAGTGGATGTCGGGGGTGGTACTGGGACAGTGGCTAAGGATGTTGCCAAAGCATTTCCAGAAATACAGTGTACTGTGTTCGATCTGCCACACGTTGTCGATGGTCTCCAAGACAGTGGGAATCTCAAGTTTGTAGGAGGAGACATGTTCGAGGCCATTCCTCCTGCTGATGGCGTACTCTTGAAGGTGTGATTGAAATCTATTTGTGTGTTGTACTTTTGAAAAGTAATTAGTAACTCGGTAGTTATTATTTGATTGTGTGTTTCTGATAAAAGTTTGCTTTTTAATGGCAAACAGTGGATTCTACATGATTGGAACGATGAGGAGTGTGTGAAGATATTGATGAAGTGTAAAGAGGCGATTACGAGCAAAGGGAAAGATGGGAAGGTGATAATAATAGACATGATGATGGAGAATTCAAAGGGAGATATTGATGATGAGTCGGCTGAAACACAGTTGTTCTTTGATATGTTGATGATGGTTTTGGTCACTGGGAAAGAGAGGAACGAGAAAGAGTGGGCCAAGTTGATCTTCTCTGCTGGTTTTAGCGACTACAAGATTACTCCAGTTTTGGGATTAAGATCTCTCATCGAGGCTTTCCCGTGATGAATTAAGGTTCTTGTTAATTATTATGGAGGAGAAAAAGTTAGGTCTTCAATACTGGTGTTTGTGTAATTCATTTCGTACTGAGAGTTAGAACTTATGTTTGTTGTCAGTTGTGTGTTGCATCAATAATAATACTTTGGTGGAGTTGAGCAATTTTATTGTGATCAGTAGTATTTGTTAATTATCAGAATATATTTACGACAAAGTTAATTGGTTTATTTGGTTTAAGTATTGAGGAAATAACGAATGAGGCTCTAGTTAATCATGGATGATAATGAGTCTATGAAATTTTATACAGGCTAAGTCTATTGAATAGATACTGCATCCTGTAAAAATCTTCATACCAGTTAACGAGATATTTTTAACTCACATGTTAATGCAAGTATTGCTTTGATTGTGTAGAGATCATACATTTCTTATATTGCTTTGATTGTGTGAGACTGAGAGAGAGATGCATCATCGTCGTCGTCGTCGTTATTAATTAAAACATGCCTTCATGTGGTTCTGTCTTCGACATTTAGTTACGCACCAAACCAAACCCTTTATATGTAACACTGGGGAATTCTGTGTATACAATGATATATTTCTATCGACTCTTCTTAATTTAAGGGTTAGTTAACTTTTATTGAGGAGATTAATAAAATTAAATTAAAAGTATTTATATTTATCGTTTTTCTTCAACTAACTATCTGATTTATAAACTAGTATTTAACTTAATTATATGCATAAATAAATACTTTTAAGTAATGTATAGTTTTCTTAATTTCAATAAAAGTTAACTGTCTCTTATATTAATTATTTCAACAATAATCTTATAAATAAATAATTTTAAGTAATAAATATTATCAACAAAAGATAACTAACTTTTATATAAATGACCGAACTAATAACATTGTTAGTAGTAACGAGCACCTTAATCTTAATGTGAGCCAATGTACGTAGTCGATGGTGATGGTACATGTGATTATGTAAATACTTGCATTAACTTAATTGGGAATAAGAGTTTTCTGAATTCATTAATTAATTAAAGTTATTTTATAATGATGCCATGGCCACTATTCAATAACACGTGATCTGATTTCAAGAGAGGGAGGGAAACAGCATTCGTTACACAAATTTAAATAGGAGATTATGAGGAGAGACTTGAAGTTATTGTATTATAATTACTATTATTAGGAAAAATTGGTCGAATATATTTATGTACCAAAAATTCAATTAATTACAATTATGTTTTAAAAGAAAATTAAAAATGAGTTGTAAGTATCAGCTCACATTTGCAATTAGAAATTTTAGTTACAAAATAAGATATACATTTAAAACTTAAATGCCTTATTTACGTAATTGGAATTCTTAAATTTGTAGTTATTTGAATTGGAATTTAAAACTTATTTTAAGAAAAATTGTTAAAACCTAATTATTAATAGTTCACTGTTTTGAACCTAATTATCATTCTCTTGTCATTATGATTTGTGATTTTAAAGGTATTTTAAATAATCTCATCTAATGCATATTAAAGCTTTATATCATCTGTAACACCCACTTTAATTTATAGCCATTGATTGAATTATCATCTCATGTGGTTTGGTTTATGTATGGACACTTTAGGTCAAACAATTGTAACTTGTTTGAACGTTTGGTGTATACATGTATGTGCTTCTCTGACATTGGGTCCGTTTAGGAAAGCGGTGGAGAAGTGTTTTTGTCATTTACAAGGTAAATGTGTGAATGAGATTATCTCGTTTTGCAGAAGAACACTTTAATTAGTTGATTTGTTTTTGAAGAGACTATGGAAGTTAATGAAGTGATATATTTATATTTTTGTCTAAACTAATTTGTTTATTTTATAAACTGATATATAATCAAATGATACATACAATATTTTAGAATATCCCTTGTAATTAAATAGCTTATTTAGCTTTTTAGATTTTACATAAAAATGAACTATCTTTCATATTAAGAGTCTAGTATATTAGTGATTATAATCAATTATTTACTTATTTAGTATTTGAAATATGTTGGAGGATCATCAAATATTCAGTCGTTCATCTCATCATTTACAGGCTGCAGCTCAAGTTTTGACACTATCAAGCAGTTATATTATCACACATCGCCATTGGTCTTGTATCTTTTTGGTAAAAACAATTTTTAAAACCTATCAAGCACTTTCTTTTATGTAACATTTATTGTCAACCAAACATTAACATCAAGTATTTTATATATTTTGTTAGTGTCATAAATTAGAATTTAAATTTTCAAAGAAGGGTTGGTTACATTTAATATAAAATAGAATCTCAAACAAAATTATCTTGAACAAAGAAAAAAAGGGTAAAAATGAAAAGGATCTTGGTGGGATGGAGTATCTATATAACCGCACTTATGTTCTGTTTGGTACATGAAATTGAAGGCTGAGAAGTGAAATTGGAGTTGGTTGAGAACCCAATTTCATAAAAATAATGGAACTGTGTTCTATGCCTACCCCCATGATATTGGTCTAAAATTCATGGAAATGAAATTTTCTTTCCATTATATTCTTCAATATTTTATCAATTTGCAATTATACCACTCAAATTCTGAACTGTTGGGGGAAAATTTGGTTTGCCAATGATAGACTCAAAGGGCTTTCTAATGATAGGTCATTTGTAAAATTTGGAGTTGAAATGAGCAAGTTACAGCATTTTGAAGTTCAAGCTTTTTAAACCGTTTATAAAGAGTAAACTCATTCAAATGAGCTTTTTTTCCATTCGAATGAACTTTCTAAATCGAATTTTCCCTCAATGGTGTAGAAAGTGGACTTTCTACACCTTTGGAGGGGACTTTCTAAACCGTTAGGGGAAAATTCGGTTTAGAAAGTTCATTCAAATGGAAAAAAAGCTCATTCGAATGACCCTACTCTTTATAAACGGTTTAGAAAGCTTGAACTTTAAAATGATGTAACTTCCTCATTTTAGCTCCAAATTTTACAAATGACCTATCATTTGAAAGCCCTTTGAGTCTAGTTTCATATCAATTGAAGATCTGTATTGAGAGATATCATCAAAAAACCGAACATATATCTGGAATATACGTATTCCTGACCCATGTTTGGTTTTTTTATCATATATCTCAAAATACTAATCCAATGGCTATGAAACTTATGCCATTCAAAACTAGACTCAAAGAGCTTTTCAATGATAGGTAATTTGTCACTTTTGGAGCTGAGATGAGGAAATTATATCATTTTAAATTTTCAGCTTTATAAACCGTTTTTCCCACCCTCACAATGAGGCTGATTCAATTCAAATAATAAGGCTAATCGATTCAGAATGTATGCTTTCTAAACCATGCAATAATACGGCAGTTTATAAATACTTAATCGAATCAGATAAAAACTTAATCGAATCTGTCACTTCATTTCCTTTAAACTTGGGTGAAGACGTGCGAGGTACTGAATGCTGCTGTTTCAAGGGTAGTGAGGACATTTCCTTTAAACTTGGGTAAAGACACGCGAGGTATTATCATATGTCTGGGATTTAAAATTTCGAATCACCTTTCTGGGATTCACTGTTTTCGAAGTACTTTTTCCGTCATTTTTCCAACTCTTTTTTTGTTAGGAATTAACAAAAAAAACAGCTGGCAGAAACTAATCCTCACGGGCTGGGGAAGATTTTTCCAGATCATCATCATATGGGGAGCATAGACGCTCCTGATCCCAGCTGTTACAACATATATATATCCTTCACTATTCCAACCCATCACATCCTCTCCTTCACTTTTCATTTCTTTTTCCTCTCTTCGCTTCCGTCACGAATTTAGTATTTACTTGATGAGTTCCGTGCGGTCTAGTAAATCTTGCTTGAACTCAAGTTCCGGAACCTGCTAGTAAATCTACTAGTCTTAACTTAACTCTTGGAGACTAAGGAAGATTTAGAGAGAGAAACTAGAGAGAGATGGAGAACTTGGGAGAATGCTTGAATGCTTTCAAATGCTTAGTGGTTACAACTCACCCCCTTGGGGGTATTTATACTACTCCACCTCCTCAATGGACGGTGGAGATCGATTCGATCCGACGTTTTACATCAAAGCTTCCAGAATTCTCTCCTAAAATATCTAAGATATTACACATGTAAAAAATGTGTGGAGAACTCTAGAAGATGCAAGAATAAACAAGTATTTACAAGAGGAATCTAGAGAATTCTAGAATTCTCTAGAGTGGATCGTGACACTTGGCATACATCCTCTCTTCACCTCATTCCATCACTTCCTCTCTCACTATTTCGATACATCACATCTTCTTGACTTCTTCACCCACTCACGCCAATCTCCTCTCTCATCACCTTGAATTCAATATATTGAGCTAGTTTGACAATAAACAATTACTTTTATCATTAGAAGGTAAGTGTATGAAAGAGGTTATCTCATTTTTACTAAAAAATACTGTTAAATATATAATTAACTTTTCTAAATGCATTCACTCACTCACACCATCTCTTCACACACACCTAGTGGCGAAGTCAGGATCTTATATAGCTATAGGGATAATTTTTTATTTTCAAACAAGTGATAATATACCTCAAATATATAACTGTATAAATAATTTAAATAGATTTAAATTTTAAAAATTAATGGGTGCATGAAAAAATTTAATAGTTATTTACATAAATAAAAAAATGAATAAGGCTACCCACCTCAAGTATACGTGGCTACATACCCCCTTTTCACCCTTTGGGCGTCTCCTTAAGACAGACATCCCTCTCTTCCATCACTCACTCACATCCTCTCTCACACACTCACTCTCTTCATCTCACTGTCACTCGACCTCACTCCCACCCCTTCGCCTTGTCCGTTCACTATGCCATGCCCAATCGGAAGTGTGTCATTGCTGCTGCTACGAAGTCCTCTATGTTCAACTGATTTCTTTGCTTCCCAAGGAGATGTGATGAGCAAAAGCTTCCTATAGATAGGGAGCTCCTTCTTGTCATTTATTTTGGTTTCGGATTTACACTTTAGCGCTTATTATTGTGTTGATTGGTGAACTGTGATTGTGATGTATTTACATCTTTTTATTAATTCTTTTATTCTGATTAATTTGTTAACTGTAGATTAATTTCTTAATTTAAAATAGCTATTTTCTAATTGTAGACTTGACTAAGTTTTAACTCTATGGATGGTGAAAAATACATGAGTAACATTGATCAATGTTATTTTTGGAAAGGGTTAGATATATGCTTACTGACTGATAAACTGGATTATGAATTTTATGGTGACAGTTAAGGCTATGTTTGATTTGATGGAGGGGAAAGGGAAGGAATGGATAAGAGGGGATGGGAATGGATGGAATGGTATAAGGTTACTTCGTTTGGTTTAATTAGAGGGGAAGGAAGGGAGATGTCTTTTAATGATCTTTTGTTTGGTTAAGGAGGGGAAGGGAGTGAAGTTAATAATCAATTTACCATTTTACCCTTATATTTTGATTTATATTCATTTACTTATACAATTTATTTAATTTAGTTTTCACTCATGAAAATTAATCACTCATTCTATTTAATTAATTAAAACAATTATTAAGGTACTTCTCTCATATAATTTATTTAAATAATTAAAAAATAGGATTTGTATGTAGCTTAATTTCATAATACTTAATTTATGTTTAACTTACCACGTTAATCCAACTTGTAACTGGCAAGACGTCCAAAGAGCAAAGGAGGAAGAAAGTGTTGGTTAACTAAACTGCTTCTAGAGAGCAGAGAAAAAAGTTTAGAAGCGATTCGTTTTAACCTACCAGTGGTATGGATGGGAATATCATAAAATTGATGGGGTAAATTAGTCATGATTTTTTGTTTCCCTCCAAAAAAACCCCATTTTGGAGGGAACTAAAATAAGGGGAGGGGAGGGAATGAAGGGGTATATTTTGGATCCCATCCCCTCCAAAATTTTAAACCAAACAAGGGAAGATATTCATTTTTCATCCCCTTCCATTCCCTTCCCCCAACCAAACAAGCCCTAGGAGCTCATCCATTGATATCATGATATGTGATGAAGGCATACTCATAAACTCCTATATATGGAGCAATTTTGTTCTTAATTCATTTCCTTACTTTATTTTATCATATTCCAAATTGACAAAAAAATACAAATAAATAATAGTTTAGATAATGAAATTGATTTAGATAGATGACAAGACCTTAAATTCTGTGAGTTAATTTGTTAATTAATTATATAGAGACACTTAAAATTATGCTATTATTTACATAATTTTAAGTATTAAATTTACCCTTTCAACGATTACAGATAAAATTTTTGGCGTCATTGCCAGAAATCCCGGGACAATGAACTTTCGGAGGCAAGAATCCCTCATGCTCAAAACAGCATATGAAACCATATCTTCAGCTTCATAAACTAAAATGTCCCTCAAATCGGCCTTAGATTTGAACATTCCAGACATTATTCACAAGCATGGCAAACCTATACCTCTTTCTATTCTCATCTCCTGCCTTCAAATCCACCCTTCTAAAACTCGCAATCTCTATTGCTTAATGTGAATCCTCACTCATTCTGGCTTCTTCTCTCTCCAAAAACATCCTCATGAAGTAGAAGAAGAAGACTATGTCCTTACTGATGCATCGACCCTTCTTTTGAAGGACAATCCCTTAAATGTCACCCCTTTCTTCTAGCCTTGTTGGATCCCATCCTAACTAAGCCTTGGTATAAGGTGGCTAACTGGTTCCAAAATGACGATCGGACACCGTTTCACACTGCACATGGAAAGATGTTTTGGGAGCTAGTATGCTGGAGTTGAGCCTAAGCTTGATCATTTTTTTCAATGAGCGCATGGCTAGCGATGCGAGGTTGGTGACCAGTGTGGCTATTGACAAGTGCAAGGGTGTGTTTAGAAGATTTGAGTCATTAGTAGATGTTGGGGGGCGGCACTAAGACGGTGGCTATGGCTGTTGCCAAAGCATTTTCATAAATATAATGTACTGTGTTCGATCTGCCGCACGTTGTTGAAGGACTCCAACACAGTGGAATCTCAAGCTTGTCGGAGGAGACATGTTCGAGGCCATTCATCCTTCTGATGGGATACCCTTGAAGGTGTGACTGAAATCTACTCATGTGCTTTACTTTTAAAGAATAATTAACTACGAAGTTATTCTATGATTATGTGTGTCTGATAATAGTTTTCTTTTTCAAAGGCAAACAGTGGATTATATGTGATTGGAACGATGAGGGGTGTGTGAAGATATTGAAGAAGTGTAAAGAGGCAATTACGAGCAAATGGAAATATGGGAAGGTGATGATAATAGACATGATGATGGACAATTCTAAGGGAAAGAGAGGGACGAGAATGAGTGGGTCAAGTTGCTGTTCTGTGCTGGTTTTAGTTACTATAAGGTTAATTACTCCAGCTTTTGGATTAAGATCTCTATTTGAGGCTTTTCCATGATGAATTAATTAAGACTTGTCATAATGGAAAAGAGAGTCATAGTCTAATAGCTCTTCAATATTGACGTCCGTGTGAGTTTGGTGTTGATCGATCGCAGTACTACTATATGTTATTCTTGTTTCTCGCCTAATGTGTTATTAGGATGTAACAACAATAACAATACTATTATGGTGGATTATGTTGACGATCAATCTCATATTAGATTATTAATTTATTACCCAAATATTTAAATAGTTAATTGATTAATTTTTAATTTTCAGTACTGATTTGAGCATATAACAAATCGGGATCTGTCAATTGTGGATAAAATCTGACGAGTTAAATTTCATAAAAGTTTATAGAATAACTTCAAACTGCAGGCTGATTTAATACAGAGTAAATGTTTTGTTATTAACCAATTATTAAGTGTTGTTATATAACTATTGATATCGATAGGGTGGCCTATAACATCCTTTAAAAGAACCAAACACTAACCGGAGAGGCATGGGACAGTTGAAAACTTGTTTACTAATGTTGTGTTTTCCAAAGTAAAGGCCCAAAAAATCCAATGGCTACAGAAATTAGACCTTCCAATCTTCGCAATCTCAAAACCATTGGGAAAAACCTACAAGGCCCATGCCATTAACTGATTAACATTCAAAACCAGCAAATTCCAATATTCTAATCATTTGGAAACGCGGTAGAGAAGTACTTTTATACAAGTCGAGGTAAATATATGGATGAGATTATCCCGTTTTATGGAACAACATTATTGAACGTGCGTTTGACTTTTGAAAACGTTGTTCCAAACAAGCCCACTATGTTATCTCCCACCGACTTTATTGACCTTTTTGCTTTTGGGCTTTTATTCTCTAGGCCCATCATGCCCTCCCCCTCCTCCCACCCCCTTCTCAAGCCCATCATCTACAAATCTATCACCTAAATGTATTTTTCCCCTTAATACACGTATCCTTTTAACATTGTATCAAAAAAAAAAAAAGTATCCTTTAACATGAGCAATCATGTTCAATATATTATCGGTTACTAAATTTTAACTACGTTACGTTATGAGGAACTAACTTCTTTTATAGTTTTGATGGACCTAACTCCTGTTGGTACAAAGTTGCGCTTTTGATACTATAACTTTATACAAGGTTTCAATTTTATCTTTAATTTTTAAAAGCATCTTTTCAATTTTCTAACCCTAAGCCCTAACTTGAGTTGGTACCGAGTCACCGAATTATACTTCTATGTATTTTTCTTTTGATGTGACTATTTGAATCGATCATATTTGAGTATTATCAAACCCATTTAAAGATAACTCCCTTCAAAACATTTTTTTCATTGACATTCATTTAAACTCAAGACCTATGTTAAAGCCAATGAACTTCTATCACTCTGGAGCATACCTCTTTGAGAATAAAAAAGTGTGCACGCAGGGCGTGAGTAAATGAAGTAGGGGTCAAGAGAGGTTTAGTTCTTAGTATAAGAATTAATTGATTTTTAAAAAAAATAAAAAATAAATATATTATTTAATCATAACATATATTCTAAAATATGATATATATCATTAAATTATATATTCATTTGCAAGTCAAGTAAATTATTTTGGAGAAAAATGATAAATATATAAGTTAATTAGCTTTATTAATCTCTAAAAAAAAGAAATTAACTCTTATTATTAAGAACTGGAGGTAATATTTGCCTAAGCAAATCATCATGCAACTTCACCGTTTTGGGTCTTATTTCTTATAATTTTAAGTAAAACATTTAACAACAGAATATACTGTATAATACTCCTTTTCCTCCAAAAATTATGTTTTCTTAAATTTGTAACTTTTTGAAAGTGATTTTATACAATCCGATGTAAACATATAAGAGGAGTGTTACCTCGATTTGTCTGAAAGTACTCTTAGAAGTGATTATTGGTGGTTGCCAAGCTGATTATTTTTCAAAGTAAAAATGTCATTATAAAATTTTATTAAGGATACAGTGATGAAGCTGATTCGAGCTGAAACTGAGACGGAGCTCGAAGAAGAGAAGAGGAAGAAATAGATACAAGGACTTGACCGAGAAGGAGAAATTGGGAGTTAAAATGAGAATTTCACAAAACCTGGCTTCTTCTGTGTAGGGATAAATATCACTGAGTACTGATAACCAGTAATGGTGCTTCAGTTTAATTTTCAGCGTCCTGATCCAACGATCTTGGATTAGGACTTTGCTGCGTAGTGTTATGTTGATAACAGTAAGGTCTTCTTTAATGTTTGATGCTTAGGTTGATGATTTTTATAATTTTTTATGTATGTTTAAGTTTAATTAATTGCTTAAAAAATATTGATTTTAATAATTATTAATTTTAATAAATTTTTAATTTAATTTTTAATATAATTAAATTAGTGTAATATTGACATCTTTTAATTAATCAGTGTTAAAATTTGTTATTTAATTGCATGACAGAGATTTTTCCCTTTAATTATTTAGTCGTAGAAGGGAGGGACCGAATCCTCTTAATCAAGGATTCTTTCAAATCATGTCCTAATATTTAGGCATTACGTATATATAATATAGTATATAACATTTAGATAGTTTAAATTACATTTTGCTTTTCCAACGTTAATAGAAAAGGGCGTATTACTAATTTTTTTTAATGATCAACTTATGTCCCTTGGCTAATACATAAAATCACATAATTCCATGTAACACCCATATGTACGTAGAAACTACACGAAAAAATGAATCAAATACGTAGAAACTACGTGAAAAAAATGAATCAAACTTGAGATTTTTCGATTATATCAAAAGTAGAAAATTTTATATTGCTACTAAACTTTCATGTGGGTCGGCCATAAAAATTGACATCCCGTGGGTTTCGATTAATTCTAAAGCATCACAACAATGTGTTTGTTTGATAATTCCGTTTTTAAAACGGTACATGTAAATTGAGATAAAACTATCTCAAAATCTATAAAAACAATTTTAAAATTTGTAAAATCATCTAGAAATCTGTAAACTCATTTCTCCTAACGGAACACCTCTCTCTCCTAAGCACACCCAACGACTTGTATGCAACGAATGCACAACGTGCTTCCTAGGCAAGCACAAGATGTAAATATAAAGCCCAATGTTATTTACGTGTTGAGCCCACATTATTAAATGCTTTGTACCTTCCTGGCCCATTTTCTCCTGTATCCTACACCATATGTTATTTTTATACACAAATTTTTAGAAAAGAGGCTGGATTCATCCACGATCCAAGGCTAGGACACCTAACTTATGATATACTGGGGCATGTCTCTACATGTACTACAAATACAAAGTGTTATTTTCATATTGGGCCCACATAATTTAATACTTTGTAGCTTCCTGGCCCATTTTCATCTGTCCTTATGTAATGCATGAAGTCGTACGCGTGGCCCAGGTCTCATCCTCTTCTGGGCATTTAATTCTTGTCAGGGACAGCTAATTATATTTAAGGGAAATTTAATGTACAGTCCCACATAAGGGATTTATTTATCAAATGGTCTCAAGTTTTAAAATATTTATCAAATGGTCCCAGAGGTGTTGTCAATACAGCGCATGGTGTTGTCAATGCAGCGCATGGTGTTGTCACGTGACAACCCTTGACAATACTATGAGCTAAATTGACAACACCTCTGGGACCATTTGATAAATAAGTCCCTTATGTGGGACTCAACAGTAAATTTCCCTATATTTAAATGTTCAGATTTAATTTTTTCCAAAAATGGTTATTTTTAAATAAAAAATATTTTTTAAAAAATATAATAGTTAATCATGGGAAATTTACTGTACAGTCCCACATAAGAGACTTATTTATCAAATAGTCCCAAGTTTTAAAATATTTATCAAATGATCCCAGAGGTGTTGTCAATACAGCGCATGGTGTTGTCAATGCAGCGCATGGTGTTGCCACGTGACAACCCTTGACAACACCATGAGCTAAATTGACAACACCTCTAGGACCATTTGATAAATAAGTCCCTTATGTGGGACTCAACAGTAAATTTCCCCTTTTCTTCTTTGTTTTTGCCAACAACAGACTTTTCTTACTATTTGAGAAGTACGTAGAATTTGAATTTTATAGAGTAATAAACAATGGACGAGTATATTGAAAACTTCCAAATCACCAATGATCCTGAATAAGTCAAGTAGGATTGAAGCACGTGGCTATGAACCTTTTTAAGTGGAATTCCATGTTCCAGAAACTTGAACATTCAATGCCCACTTTTGAAGCTTGCTGTTCATTGACGGCTATGACTTTCAGTCTCCACATCTAGAATGGGATCCTTTTTTTTTATAAAAAAAGCAGGATGTGATCTTAATCCTCACAGGGCGGGCATTTTAGTCAACAAACATGCACGTAACACCGATTTTATTTAAATAATATAATTAGAAAAAGGAAAAAAATAAATAAAGATAATCATAATTAAATTTCAATTAAAAGATATGACCCTGTTTATAATCACGTTTGGAAAAGTCAAACGTACATTTAACAATGTTTTTCTGCAAAACAAGTATATCTTTTACACATTTATTTCGTAAATGGTAAAAGCACTTATCAATCGCGTTCCCAAATGGTTAATGTACTTGTTTGGGTTTCACATTGAAATCACGTTGCACATAAATCAAGATAAAACTCTTCTTAAACTGACTTGGTTTACTAACATCACCCCAAATGTATTTCCAAACAAGCACAGTCCGTGATGAGTCTTTTAAAATTTAATTGGTTCGTATATGTTCAACCATGTGAAAACAATAATGTGTCTGTTTGGAAGGATGTTTGGACTCCTCAAACGTACGTAAAACAGTATTTTTTCGTAAATTAAGATAATCTCCTTTAAATATTTACTTTATAAACAGTAAAAATACTTTCCAGCCACTCCAAACCGACACAAATTTTATTTATCGCGGATTACTTCATATCCACGTTTCCAGAATTTTCGAGCCACGTTGATTATTAATGCAGATTTGTACAAAAGTCAAAACACCTTGCGGTCAACTTGTTATCACCAAATATAGTACTATTATTTTTTCAAAATTATTTTTATTAGTATTATTTTTTTACTACATTGGATTGGATCTATTCAAAAGCAATCACCGTCCGGAATAAATTTCAAAATAAAATGGTGGAGTATTTATTAAAATGATTTAAGGCGTGGAGCAATGTCTCAAGAAAGAACATAATTGCGAGTTGAATAATTGATTGAGTCAAAATCCGAAATCATGAATTAAGTAGCCAGATTATAAAAAAAACATGTTTACTAACTTTAATTAATACAATCATTAAAGAAGAAGAAGTAGGGCACCAAAATGGAGTTGACACTCTCACGAATTAAATTAATCGGTCTCAATAATAGAGTTTAAAGAAGACGTTAAATGTTGATTGATTCGTAAAATAATTTTTATTTAAAAAAAAGAAGGGCACAGAGACGTGTGAAGGGATCCAGGAAGAAACGGTAATGAATGTCAACAGGGTTGACATGGTTACCTCAGTGATGATGTGCACGTGTGGATAATTATCATCATCGCATGTGAGCCCCCATAAAGAAATTAAATTAAAAAATAAAAAGAAAAAGTAAAATAATTTTGTAAAAAGGAATGATTAAGAAAATCCCACAATGTTGACTCATGCCCAATGATAGTTCATGATGATGCAACCCTCCATTCATGGAACTCACTCATGCATATATATATATATATATATAAGATTCCTCTCTAAGGAGAATTTTATCTTTTTCTATTATTACATATATATCCCACCTTTTTCTCCACAAGAGGGATTATGACATGTTTCCACTCACCAACTTTTTTCTCATTTTTTTTATCACCTTTAATCATTCATACCACTAATTACCCTTCCAATTTTAAAAAATATCAGTATATTAATATTAATCTCTCTGCTAAAAAAATTAGCCTTTTCTCTGTTTTGTTATTTTTATACCCAAACTATTTTATTTTATGAGCTGTTTGTATATTTTACTTTTGCTGTTCTTGTAGGAGTTCAACAGAAATCATTTTCTTACTATGTTTCCAACATTTTCATTATCATTTGGGAGCAAAATAGACATTAAGACAGACAAGGTCATCATCAAAATTAAAATAAAAAGGAAAAAAGTGGTCGTAATTATTCTTCATTTTCATTCCTTACATATTTTGTTTGACACCATCTTATTTATAAATCCAAACTCCAACTATTCTACTGTTTTTTTAAGTACATTAATTTAGATTCAAGAATTTCCTTGGAAAAATTTATTGCCCCAGGATGGATATGTAATTCTTGTTCACTTGTATGCAATATATTTATAATTATGTGTTAAACGAAATATACTTATTTGTTGTTACTAAATATATGTTACATATAATTAAAAAAAAAGAGATTCACTGAAGAAGAGTTATATTTATTTGTTGTTCACTTGTATGCATTATATCTATAATTTTTGTTTTTTATTCATATACTTAAATTAGTTATGAAGCCTTATATACGCAAGTATTTATTTAATATTTAATGAAAGTATAAGTGAAAATGAGAGGTGAGGAAGGGTGAAAAAGGAAAAAGGGGGTAAAACGGGGAGAATGAATGATTGAAGAAGAGCAGAGGGCGATAATTACCAAAGGTTTCAACTTTCAACTTTCCGCTCGTTGAAGCAGAATGGGCTTTCTATGAGAGAGCCTCCTTTTTCGCACTCTTTTACCTACAAAACTCAACCAAAGGTAAAGCCAACGCAACCCCCCAGCGCAGGTCAAAATCCTCAGCACACCAGCATCACTCCTCAACCGCCTCCTCTTCCTCTTCCTCTTCCTCTTCTTCGCTTCATATGGCTACCTCAATTTATGATGTGTTCATATATCTTCTTCTTCATTCTCATTGTTCCTTCACCAACCACCTCCCTTGCATCCCATTCTGATCCCACTTGCCTCGTTCCCCTTTCACGCATTCAATTATCTGCCTTCTCTCGGTTTCCGTGCTCCATTTTTAGCTTTTTTATAGATCTCTGTCCCCTTCTCTCCTCTCATACTCCTTCTTTGAGATCTGGGTTTTGCTCCGTTGAGCTTCGTTTTCCTTCTTTTCGGGACGACATTCGTGGCTTTCTTCGGATCTTGAGCTGAAATGGGGAGCAAATGGAAGAAGGCCAAGCTGGCTCTCGGTTTGAATCTCTGTGTCTTCATCCCCAGAACTTCTGACGACACGGATTCGCCTCCGGCTATGGAGGTTTCCGAGAGGCTATCTGATGCTGC
>JANTPZ010138474.1:0-18119 GCA_025593235.1 Vachellia pachyceras
ATTGAGTGCAAGGCAAGGACAATATGCCTCCAAAGAGACATTTCAAATTTCAGCTTTCCCTTTTTGTTGTTTATCTTGATGCTGTGGTTACCAACCGTTTCTCTTTTTTGGGGCTTTTGCTTTTGACTTTTCCTCAGGCACATCTTCTCAAGCACCTGTGGGTCATATCAGTAATACTGATATTGCACCAAGTGAAGAGGGATCATCATGCATGGAGATGAACATAATTTAGCAGGCACGGAAGACGGATCCATCAGATGGCGTTTTGATATAAGTGGGTCCACCTGAAATAAATGTTTAAGATGATGAGGAGGAAGAAATAGAATCATGGGTTGTAGCTAGCAATAGGGTTTTGAATTGGATGCACGAGACATTAATCATATGGAATTTTATTCGCCCAACATGTGAGTTTCTGTGAATGTATACATAATCTTCTAATGCACAGTCTATGGTGTGCCCCATGGATATTGTTTTGTGTCCAAATTGATAGACTTTTAAGTCAGACTAAGAAAAAACAAGTTGAAGAGGCAAGTAAAGAACTCAAACACAGCCCTGTTCTTGTATGAGCTAGCAGTAGCAGATGAGACTTGAGAGAAACGCAAAGAATGTAAAGTGGATAGCTTACAGATGTAAAGCTTTTTTTATTTACCTCAAACATTAAAGTTTTTTATTTGACCAGTTCCTTCTTTAAATTCTTATATTACCAAGCTAGCTAACTTAAAATTTTATCAGTATTAAACAAAAATGGTCTCTGTTTTGCTAGCAGAAAATAGTCGTAACCCATAGCTGATAAAATAAAATATAGCATTCCATCATGTCAATACATTTATTAAAAGTTCACATAATTAATTGGCAGTACTAGATTTGGAATAACTTCATTTTGGAAAATAAACGTTCACATGGCGATTCATTGGGGAAAAACAGAAGTGAATACTAACTAATAAATCATTTTTTAAATTGGTTAGAAAAAATAAATATATAAAAGCATCACAATTTAGATATATACGCATAGACACATATTGTAAGTTATTCTTGTCCCTTTAATTGGGATGATAACGAACGAATCATTTTTTTTTTTAATATACAAACTAACGAATCATTTTTTTTACATAAATTTTAAGAAAGATATTGGGTTCACCCACGATCCAAGAGCAACGCACCTAACTCATGATCTATTGGAATCTATCCCTGCGAGCACTGGAGCATGTCAAGCAAACCCTTTAGTTCTGGCCACATAGGTAGGTCAACTCAGCTTCACTAAACTTCTGTGATACCTCCTCAAGTGCTGCGACAAGAGCCACAACAAAGTGGCACTCCCCAGAATTAAACTCTCTTCCTTTTAAGTGAGAGTACTAACCCAATCATTTCGTTAGTTGAATCTATATCTTATAACCAATCATTTTGATAGACCTAAGACGTTGCTTTCAGCCCTTTCATCGACTGACCCGACCCGACTAGAAGCGGTTACTATCGGCTATCGGGAAGACTGAAGCGGGTCGGCGCGAAAGAAGCGGCCGATAAATTTCCCTCCGCTATATCGGTAGCAACTAGCAAGGAGCCGGTTTGCTCACCCTTATTGACCCGCCTTCTGTTGACGGCGCTGCTTACACCTTTTCTAGACAGCATCTGATTTACCGGTTCGCTTTAGTCTATGGTTTATATGAAGGGAATTGAATTAGTTAAGTGTAGTCGGGCTTTGAGTTCCGAATATGATTAGTATAGTATATATTCAAGGATTCCAGCTTAAAAGTGTAAACCTTGAACTCTGTTTCTTGTTGCCCTTCAGTTTATATCGTCCTTCAACAAACTTAGGTGGGCAAAATTCCTAAATTCTCGTTGGCGCTTAATTTTGGTCTGATAATCTTGGGTAGGATATTTTCTCTAACCCCGTCATTTCTTGTCGTAAGCTGCATAATATGTAGGCTTGTTTGGGAAGTCCGTTGAGAGAATGATCACAGATTCCCAGGTAAACATGTGAGAGGAATTTTGTCTCGGTGAGCGCATGAATGGATTTTGGGGAGGCAGGTCCAATATTGTTTTCTTTCTGGAAGATGCTAAAATTTATTTGTATTACATGTTCTGAAAGAATATTTCGTGACATTATGCTGGAGGGTCCGCTGGAGAGAGGTTTCAAGAATTTGATTAAGGTAGTGTCACAAAAAGAATCTTTGAGTTTGAACCGGTAATTTTACTTCAAATGTCATTACACCATAAATTCTTCGGCATGTTTTACTTTTTTTTTTACTAAATTTAAATTTAAAACTGTTATTATATTTTGAGAAATCTGTCATGTTATGAATTTCATGATGTCAGAGGATTTTTCCTAGATCTTTTTTTAAATTATGTTTGCCAGTATTTGGAGTCTTCACTTCAGGATCCTTGCAGGGGAAAGGAATCTGGAAACATATTCCCACCTCATCAACCCCTAAACCAAGTACGACTCTTCTAATATTTTACCCATCCGATTTGCAAAACATAAGATTGGCCTAATTGATCACTATTGCTCTAGGCGACATGGCATTACTCTTCCCTACCAATTGGAACTTGTTTATTCATTATGTGTTGTTTGGCAGCCATTACAAGCACAAAATTAGATACTATACTAGCGAACCTTCTTTCTGTCTGGTCAGTGGGAGAAACTACGGTAGCCAAACTCCACTAGTAGATGTTGGAGAGTTTATTACTTGTAGCCATATTATTAATAATCCTCCAGAGATTTGAGCCCAGTCGGTAATCTATCCAGTACTTCAAGCGAGATCTCTTCTGTATCACTTGAAAAACTGACAAGAACTTGGAAGGCACAAACTGACAGCTAGCACGTCTGCTTGATTTGACCTTCAAGATTTGGTGCAATCACTACTCTCTCAAAACATTGCGGCCTTTTGGAGCAACATCAAAGAGGTCGAAGAACTTAATCAATTCTGACTGATAACTTCAAAACACTGTATCGTTTTCTGAAATTAAAGTTTATAATGGGGAACGCGCGCGAAGATGACTCCTTCACCAGATGGTATAATTGACATGATGCTAGTGATATTGACTTTTGTTTGGACTCTAGAGAATTAGTGATCGAGCAAAATGGTTTATTTGAGGACCTTTTTGTCCCTAGTTAAATGTCGATATTTTTGGTATTGATAAAGGCGTCAGGAAATCTTCAATACCGCACTCTTTTGGGAACTAAGTCCATTCAGTCTATCAAGGCTACATCGTCATGATGCCGATTATTGAGATCATGGGATGCAAATGGAAATTGAAATATCCAATTTCTGGTGGAAGTTTGTGCAGGCTACAAGAGGACTGTATAATAGTAACGTTATCATAACTCCTTGTTTTAATTAAATTAAGATCATTAATGCCTGATCCTAGGCATGAATTAATGTTGTTAGATAGCTAATAAAAGCAATTTCATTGTTGAAAACTTGAAAATCTTGATTTTCAGTACGGACAGGAACCTGTTTAATTAACTCCTTTTGCTGTTAGAGAGAAATCATGATTGAATCAACACATTCTTGATTATGGATTGGATTTCATGACTTCTTGACCATTGAGCAAAAATTTATATCATTATTTTTGAGAATGATATTGCTAAAGACCTATGCTAGATGTAAACAGCATAAAAATCATGCCTTCCAGTAAAATTAACATTACAGATTTTTTTTTTGTTACTGTTAGTTGCTTTCTTGTTCTGAGTATGTCTATTATTGTTTCCTTTATGCAACTTATTGGGTGTCGAGCTGTCTTTCAACTTTTGGAAATCAATAAAATGTCGGAGTTTTATTTTACCTTTCTTTCCCACTCGCTTCATTGTCAGGAATAATTGAATTATCATGCTTGAATTGAGTTCTATGTGTATTGTATGATTTACTCATTCCTAGCCATGTAGTCCAGTTTTCAGATGCAAGACTCCATTCCATCTCTCTCTAAGATTTTCTTCATGTAAAGAGTGGTCTATGACCCATTTCTCTATTTATGCTTTGCAAGCTAGTTACCCAGACATAATGAATTCAAAGGACTATTTTGATTATTCACATCTAGATTATTAAGCGTATTTGCTCTATCACAATTTTCTTTGGAATTGGGATGATATCTGTGAATTTGTTTTGAAAGTGTAGTTATTATTTGCCTGTAGAATATGAACTTGCAAGCTCCCTTTCCCTGATAAAAGTACGTAGAATTTATAAATATGACCCGCCAGTTGTGTTTAGTGTATTCATGATATTAGATTAACTATAAGTGAAATAAAAAGCAGATTAAATTTGTGTCTGTTGATAAAAAGTAAAAGGTTCACTCTTCAGTCCTTGTGATTTAAACAATGCTTTTGACATAAAAAAGTATTTTTGTAGATGTTTTAAACTCGTACTCCCACTTCACTTGCATCCTAAATTCTTAGGAAATTTCAGTATCTATGTATCAAATCGTTTGGGAAATGAGATACATTGTTGATGCTACATGGCATTTTGGATAGTTTGAGGAGTAACTTTAGGCCGAAATTGAAATTGATTGCAAATTTTAACTAATGGGCTGATGCTGCTGCTGAGGTTGTGGTGCCTTATGACAAGGAAAAGCCCAAAAGAAACGAGGCTATCTCTTCGTTAGTCTGCCCCTATTTGAACTGTACCTAAATGACTGTGTGGGAAATGTGATTTGGTCTTACCACAGTTGTTAACTCTGCTTCTGGTAAACAGTAATGGTAGTAGCCGTGGTGGTAATGCAGAACTGAATTAGGCTAGGATTGTTACTAGTTTACGTCAGAAAGTAATAGGTCAACAACATATCTAGTTCCTAGGTTGTCTTGGTTGGTTGATGTCGTGTTAAGTTGCTGGTGAGCTGGAGCAATATTCAGTTCATCCAGCTGAATTATTATTATTAAAATGATAGGTTAGATTGGGGAAGTCATTATGAAAAACTGTTGAGCCTGAATCGAAAGGTATAAGCAATAACAAATCTTTCTCCATCTCCATTAGGATAATTGTTTGATTTTAAGTTGCTTTTGGGAAGATGTTTTCATTATTGCTAATTGAAATCACTAAATCAGTGATTTCTTTTGAATACAAAAATAGTGATCGTTTGTCTTAATTCGGCAACAACATATTTAAAAATATCCCTTCAGATGTCTGTGTGGATGCCTACAAGCTAAATTTTCTAACTTCATCCTAGGATATTTTTATATTCTTTCTCAACAGTCAGACTAAATCAGACTTTTTTATGGTCATGCAATGATGCATTTAGAAAGTGATTGTTTATAGAATATGCCATATCTGTTGTTTCTTCTATATTTCTTCAAGGGTCTTGTGTGTTAGTAGGAGTCTCTTAGAAAATGAGTTGTATTGTGTTGTTTATGGTTTATAAATAATATAACTCATCATAATTGACATTGATATTGGTTGTTCTTGTAATTGTAGAGTTGTGAAACATTGGCTGACAGAGAAATGTTGAAGCTACAGGCTATTTGCTGAAAATTTCTGAGACTACAGGCTGTGAGCGGTGGGAAAGGGATCACATGGTGAAGCCTTTATTTGAAAGATGAAGGAAAGGGAGAGGGATGGGGTAGGGCCCTTTTTAATGAAGGGGAAGAAGCAGTTTGGACCGTAATGTGAGCTTTTATGAAATTAGGGGGACCGTCCTTCCAATCTCTCTCCTTCAAAAACAAAAAAGTCCACAAAATCCAAACTTGAGTTCAACCCACAAACAATCATCCCACATGCACTTTCTGTCCTTTCTTGCGCAATCAACGCAACCAAACCTCCTCTCCCATTTTGAATCTCTATCTCCCTTCTTTCTTAATCACACTCACCATTCACTGCCATGACCGTTATATCACCCTCACTTCTCACCGTTGCTGTTGCTGTCGTCGTCGTCTTCATCATCAAATCCATATATGTTTTACTCAATCTATCTATTACTACTCCATAATTCATCATATTATCATTTAGCGGTGAGACTTGTAATTTTACATTTCATTACAGGAAGATAATAGTTTTATTTTTAAAATTGCATGTCTCCATACGCCTTTTACTTGGCACATTTGAAGATATTTTTAAAAACTGATATAACTGTCATATCAAATCGTATTTAATATATGCATTATTTGTTGTGTGTTTGTTTTATCTTTTCCTGTCAAACATCTATTTCTTTTGGGTGAAATACTATCAAACATTTATTATGATAAGAAATAACGCAACTTGTTATTAGGTTTTAGTGGGAATTGTTGCATCTTAACGGGAGCTGTAAAAACGGGTCGAGCCTGTGAGGCTGGACTGATTAAACCTATTTAATTATAGGGTTGGATCGTGATTTTAAGCTTTCAGGTATAATTATACCTTGTAAGGTTAATCCTAATAGGCGAAGGGTTTAAAAGGGTTAACCCGTTTAATACTACAATTTTTTATATAGCTAAATCAGTGGCAATCTAATATAATCTAAAAGCTTCAATCTTCTTTGTACTTTGAACCTCTGTCGATTTAACAATAGTCTATATTCCTATTATCAATTATTAATTCTCAATCAAAACACGTTAGGTGTATAATCTGTAATGGCAATACAGCAAATATATGAATAATTTATGGCTAAATCGTTGCCCAAATCTCTGGCAGTCCACAACAGGTGTTTTTTTTTTAATACGAGGGTAATTACGTTATTTAATGAAAAGCTGAATTCTAAAATAATCATTATACATTAGACAAATTAAGTCATTTGGAGGAATCATCTTGAAATTTTTATACTATGGTGGGTGTCCTTATACGTCTTTTTCTGCATGGCCATACATAAGCAACGGTTGCTCAGAAGGGAACGAGTAAGCTAGGTACTGAGAAAGGAAGTGTCTGATCTATTACAATTAATAAAGGCATTGAAGAACTGATAGTATTGGACACTCACCAAAGGGAGAGGGTTCAATACCTGGGAATGTCACTTTGTTGTGGCTCCAGTCGCGGCGCTTGGGGAGGCATCTTAGCTCCTGAGTGCTCAGGTAAAAGTCTGAAGGTAATTGACGGCTTGCCCTGCCCAATATTGGTATGACCTAAGAGGAAAGGAGATTTCGCCCTGCTCTTGGCTTGTGGGTGAGCCCAACCCCCTACCTAAAATTTATGTACAAAAAAAAAAGATATAAACCGGCCAGCACCCGTTTAGGCTGAACCCGTAAAAGGTCGATCCAAATTTCTGGCTCTGATACTAATTTTGTTGCTTTTCATCCCATATAGAGACCACAAGCCATTTTAAAATGGTTATCAAAGTTTTGAAGCACATTCATTACAGCCACAGATTTTTTTGTTCTTTAGGTTGGAGCACCTTAAAAATATATTTCAAATGCATCCTTAAAATTGGATGTCCCTACAATACTAACTAGTAAAATGTCCAAATATTACTTGTCTATTGATCATATGGCATTTCTTTGAGTTAATTACCTAAATAAAATCGATGTGTTGATATAAATGAAATCTTCTGTTTAATAAATGGTGTACCATTAATATTATGATACGTATTTTTTAGGGCTGGGTAAACGATACGCTATTAAGATATATACAATCAAGGTGACAATTTTGTGTTCATTAGATTCAATTCAAAGCACTTAAATTGAATTTAGTTCACAAGAAGCAGTCGTTGCGAACATCTGGTCAGAGGTTCTGTTTTTTTTTTTTTGCAACAAGGTAGATTCTGTGCATGTTAACCAATCACGTTTGCGTAAGTCGAGATAAAACTCCCCTCAAATACTTACCTTGACTTATATAAATTCATTCTTCCAACAGATTTCTAAACACACACTCTCACTGACTTTAAAATGGCAAATGTGGTTCATAGAGAATTGTAACAACAAAATTGTAAAATAGGCGCTGGATGAGATTAGTGAATACAATATGGGGGGAAATCTATGATTAGTTTAAGAATTAATTAATTGGACTTCCGATGACGATTTAAAAATGAAATAATTAAAAGGTTGACTTTTGGTGACACTTTCTCGATCGTTGCCGAAAATCGAACTTTTGAAAAATGTCTTACACGTTGTTACAGCTCAGTCTCATGTTTAGGCTTCTTTGCCTCGTCTTCCTAAAATTTAGATTTAGTTTTAAAACTTAAATTTTATCCCAAAATTTATATTTTGTCCAAACATAAAAAATTTTTAGAAAAGCTCTTTTGGTTATAAAACTTCGGTTTGAAATCTAGGTTTTCTCTTTCATATTTTTTCTTTTTTTTTCCTACTTTTCTTCTTTCCTCTTTTATACTTTTTTTTACTTTCTCTTTCATCTTTTCTACTTTTTTTCCTTCTTTCTCTTATATCTTTCATATTTTTCTTTCTTCTCTTTCATCTTTCATACTTTTCATTATTTCTCTTTCCTCTTTCCTACCAACTTTTTTGTTTTGGAATCCGTAAAAGTTAATAACTTCCCAAACATAAATCATTTTACAAAACTTAGGTTTTACCTCAGAATTTGTAAAAGCTATTTTCCAAAATCTATTCTCCAAAACCTAAGTTTTGCCTCTGTACAAACTATTTTCAAAATAGCTTTCAAACAAACCCTTATATGTAGGTGGTGCTAGCGAGTAAACTGAGTTTTTCAATGCTTTACAGCATGCTTATTATTCTATCTAATTCGATCATATTCAAAGCATAACCATTAAAAAAACACAAATAACGAAATCAGTGATACATATAAACTCAGATTCAAATTTACAATAACTTCAGTTGAGGAATAGAAGTAGATCTTCAATTAAATTTATAGGAAGAGGGATCTAAAACTTAGGCAAGGAAAAAAGGCAAGGCTCCGGGTCTTTAATGTAAGAATTGATAGAGAAGTCTGTTTTAATTTATATAAACAACTTAATTAATTTCTTAAATTAATTATGCATATCTCTCATGTTTACTAAGTTGAGAGTACATATTATTGAAGTAGGGATGGGACTAGGCCAAGCCCCTATCAAGTGGCCTACGGCCTGGCCTGTTTATTAAAAAGTCAAGTTAAGGCCTATTTAAATGCCTAATTGTATAAATAGGCTAGGACTATTTTTTTAAAGTCTGGCCTGTAAGCCTTTAAGCTGGCCTGTTTATATATAAAATAAATATAATTATTTTTATATGATGCAAATAACACTTTTGTATTTTTAAATCCAAATTTTTATATTAAATACTTACATCCAATAAATATAGTAGGCTTAAAGCCTACCTTGAGGCCTTTTAAAGGTGCACAATTATAGGTTTAACGCTTGCTTTAAGGCCTTTTTAGAGGTCTACATTATATGTAAGCCTCTAAAAAGGCTTCAGGCCTTACCAGGCCTTTCGAAGGCTCAGGCTTGAGCCTAAAAAAAGTCTACATTCAGGCTTAGGCCCAGGCTCAGGCTTAACGTTTTCATTACAGGATCAGACCTATTTAATCAAAGCCTAACTTGGCCTGGCGTATTTCCATCCCTAAAAGGAAGGAAGAAAAGAGAGGAGAAAATGGAAAATGTTGAGCAGAGGGGAGTCATCAAAGTGAGTGAGGGCACGGAAAGTGGTTTGGGTATATGGTTTGTGCGTTTCTCAATTAATTAATTAAAAGGGAAATAGAATCATTAATTAAGATTGGTGATTAGCGGTTGGATTAAGACAGATAGGGATCTTTGATTAAGGACCGATCATTATTTTCATTTCCAGTTTCTTATGCTGCCACCACCCACATCTCACCTACTCCCACTCCTCCATCAAAACACCAACTCGCACTCACATTCACTCACCGCTAAACTTGCTTGAGAATGCGGTAGAGAAGTATTTTTACTTAAGTTGAGACAAATATGTGAAAGAGATTATCTAGTTTTACAAAAAACACTGTTGAACGTACTTTTGGACCTTCAAACACTGAGTCAAACGTGCACACTATTGTATTTATTTATTTATTTCTCATTTTTCATTCATATATATATATATATATAGCATTATCACACAAGTCATAAAAGGAGTGATGTATGTGAAGCTACCTTTTCTTTTTTTGAAGAATTTTGAGGCTGTTGATTGAGTTACTGGATTGAGAGATAAGATTTGGATATATAATTAGGATGAATAAAGAGAGTTTGGCCAAAAAAGTTAATAATATTTGAAAATGAGGTTGCTTCGCGATCATCAAAAGCTCTATGCCCACCCGACAAGAAGATTATTTAACATCCCAAAAGATGAATTGAACATTAATTAATACAGAAAGATCAAAAAGGGACTTAAAATGTACCAATCACAAAAGCCATATATGGTGAAATATTTCCTTCTCCCATGTCCACCCTTCAGTCACAATCTTGGATTTTTAATGTCTTAATACAGATAGATAGCTAATACCACGATTAACAGTTTAATTGGTTTGGATGTATATGCATGCCAGTGAATGGAATCATCATCAGTTTTGGTGGGTTCAAAGAATTTTTTTTCCTTTTGTGTGCACTACAAGTATTAAATTCCTCACATATTTGGTGCCTACAAATTTCTCATCCTAATGCTTCTCAACAACAGTTAAGAAATTAAAACACCACTGAGTCACAAACTTAGTTTAGCAGAGAAGAAACATATATATGGCTGTGAGCATGACATTCCAGATCAAAAGCCAAAGTAGAGGGAGACACAATTCACTTTACTCTTCCCAAATTTACACTACAAGATTGTTGTGGGTAACCACACAATGATAAAGACGCTAACAATTCACTCTGATATCAGTAAATATAAATTATGTTGACAATGATATATGATATAACAAATACACAGAACATTACCTTTACCTTCCATTTTATGTGTGCTCAAAGGACAGGATCATAAAAGTCAATGTAAGAGGGGAGAAAGAGAGAGATTTTTCTTTCAAATTGTTTCCAAGAATAAATATATATATAATAATAGTAATAATAATAAGAAGAAGAAGAAGATATAGTAAATATTTTGGGTAGCGAAGCAAGCTGGCAGAGCATGCTTGTAAATGGCCAGTAGATTGTGGCTTTAGGATAAAAGAAAGAGAGAGTTGCTGCTTGTCGCTCAAAAGCAATGCAACAATAATCCACACATTTCCTTCCTTTTCTCTTTATAAATCACTCAAACACAGTTGTCACTGCCAGCCAGATTCTGCAGAAAAGAAAAGAAAAGAAAAATTGAGTAACAAATGTAAGAACCACACACTAGTGTCATGATTGTTACTGTTATTAATGTTATCTTGGTGCCCTTACTCAGGCCAATCACAAGCAACTTCATACTTCTCGCTTTGCTTTAAGCTTCCTGCTGTATCTGATGAATCCATTGCACATTACCCTAACATCCACATTATGTTTTTCTTGTTACAGTCCTTAATATAATATAAGAGCTAACCAACTGATTTATAATTATAAAAAATTAATTATTTATAACAAATGTGAGTACATGACATTAAGACAGCTGAACAAATCTTCAAAATTGAATTTGAGGAATTATATAGGTCTCATCGCTCTGCTCACCAAGTCCCCTTGGATGTTGAAGTACTGATGATAGAACACCAACATGAAAATAATTGTAAAAAAGTAGCCACATCGTATGTATCCCAAAAAAAATCAATTTGGTACAAGTATGAGACTATTCAATCGGAAAGTGTGGGATGAAAAAGACGTTAAAGTGAAGGCTGGGCAGGGGGGAAAACTTGTGGTTCAGCCATGAGTTGAGATGTATAGATGCAGATATGTGAAAAAGCATTAAAAAATGTGGGAGGCAGAGACAAGAGATGGTAATAATATAATAGTACCGTTGCTTGCTTGTCATGAAACTTGTGGAGGAGCAGAGGGGGTGAGGGAAATTTGAATCTAGTGCGCTCCAACGTTCGAGTACTCTCAGTGATCCTCGTGATTCATCAAACGGCCACAATTTTCCATGTGAACTTCTTTGCACTCTCAGCCTCCTCCCCAGGTGCCTTGTCTAAAAATTCTCTTCCCTTTTCTCCCACAACCTTTTCTCTTCTGCAACTATAAATTCCTCGCTCTTGCATGCACTTGTCCAACAATATCATCATTCTCACTCGCTTCTTCTCATTCTTTTCCACCATCCTTATCACCATCATTATACCTTCCTGTCTGCGTGAAAGAATAGAATAAACACATGTCGGGAATGGTACTTTTTCCTACTGTTACTATCTTGCTATATTCATTTCTTTTTTTTTTATTATTGTTTTTCAAAATTTCTCATGACTCAGAGCTTCTCTTGTCAGATCCCAAACTTCACTTGACAACTAGATTCTGCCTATATTTTTCCGCTTTAACTTCGATCTGATCGAGACCCACCTTCCAAAATGCAATTATGGAAATGGGTTTTCCACCTTGTGCTGGTATCTTCAGTGTTCCTCTGTCATCTCCCAGAGAATGTTGCTGAGACAACGTCGGAGTCTCCAATCTGCTCCGAGGACGACAGGGCTGCTCTTCTGGGCTTTAAGGCCAGCATCTCGCAGGATACAACGAACACCCTTTCTTCATGGACTGGCAGAGATTGCTGCGACGGTGGCTGGGACGGAGTTGAGTGCAATCCATCCACAGGACGAGTCACCACATTGCAGTTGCAGAGACCTGACAGTGATAGGGACAGTGGCCTTTATATGAGGGGCACTCTGTCTCCTTCACTAGGCAATCTGCGTTTCCTGGAGGTACTGGTAATAAGTGGGATGAAGCACATCACAGGGCCAATTCCTGAGAGTTTCTCAAATTTAACCCACCTCACTCAACTGGCTTTGGAGGATAATTCCCTTGGAGGGACCATCCCTCCAAGTTTAGGTCGCTTGCCTTTGCTTCAGACCTTTTCACTCAGTGGGAACCATCTGAAAGGACAGATTCCTCCAACATTAGGAAATTTCAGAAGCTTGGTCCAACTTAATTTAGCAAGAAATCTTCTATCAGGTCCTATACCCTTGTCTCTCAAAACTCTTCAGAATCTGCAGTACCTTGATCTTAGCTGTAATTTATTATCCGGGGCCATCCCAGATTTTGTAGGGCAGCTGAGAAATTTGACCTTCATTGATCTTTCTGATAACCAGTTAACAGGGAGAATTCCCATTTCCATATTCAGCCTCACCAATCTCTTAGACTTGTCCTTGAGCCATAACAGGCTCACAGGGAACATACCAGATCAGATAGGAACTTTGAAGTCCTTAACCAGTCTCAAGTTAAGTGGTAATCAGCTCACAGGTCATCTTCCACTGTCCATTTCAAGATTACAAAACCTTTGGTACCTTAATTTATCTAGAAACGCACTCTCTGATCCCTTACCTGCTATTCCTAGCAAGGGTATCCCTTCTCTTTTATCAATTGACCTGTCCTACAATAATCTCAGCTTGGGCAGTGTTCCCGATTGGATCAGAACCAAACCACTCAAAGATGTCAATTTAGCAGGGTGTAAATTGAAGGGGAATCTTCCAATCTTCATCAGACCTGACTCTTTGAGCACCATTGACCTCTCGGATAACTACTTGGTTGGTGGCATTTCAGGTTTCTTCACAAACATGTCGAGCCTGCAAAAGGTCAAGCTCTCCAACAACCAGTTAAAATTTGATCTTTCCGAACTCAAATTGCCCACAGGGGTATCTTCCATTGATTTGCATGCAAATCTGCTTGTGGGTTCACTATCATCAGTCGTAAACAGCAGGACAAGCAGCTCTTTGGAGGTTTTAGATGTATCAGGAAATTCAATTTCAGGCCTAATTCCAGAATTCATTGCAGGCTCAACATTGAAGGTCTTAAACATAGGAGGCAACAACATATCCGGTCAAATCCCTGTTTCAATCTCAAATTTGATTGAGCTTGAGAGATTTGATATCTCAAGGAACCACATATTGGGAACCATCCCTCCAAATTTAGGAATGTTGCTGAAGCTGCAATGGCTTGACCTGTCCATTAATGGACTAACAGGGAAAATTCCAAGTACTCTGTCACAGCTTGTAGGTTTAAGGCATGCAAACTTCAGGGCAAACAGACTTTGTGGAGAAATACCACAGACAAGACCATTCAACGTCTTTCGTCCAGTTGCTTATGCTCATAATCTTTGTTTATGTGGCAAGCCCTTGCCTCCTTGTAAGGGAAACAAAGATGGGAAGTTGGGTCAGTGAGATGCTGACTCAATCAACCTAGTTCAAATGTTCATGCCTTGTGACCATTGTTATATCGGCTTTAGGCTCCACATTGGGTTAAGAACTACTTATCTCGTAATATTATTTTTAATTTTTTCCCTTTCTTCTGAGTTTTACCAAATTGGTATTGTTCCATTTTATAGTATTTTATTATTTTAATAAAATTTCCCACACTGTTGTATCTTTTCAATTTCTTGATCAAATTAAGATGTTAAGCTTTTTGGTTAAATGAGTATAAAAAAATTGCAACATCATGCAGCATGTGTTTTATGATCAGATAGATAACAGGGCAACAATATAAATTCCAACTGTACTACAAGTTAACGAAAGAATAGTGTACGTACTTCCCCAAGGCCCCATTGCATCTGATTCTCATCCTGGTGATTATGACTTGAGTAATGATCAATGAAGTTAACTTCAAGACCATTGATAATTTAAACCATGCGGCAGAAGCCCCATAATTTGATGGTATTTACGAACCCACGACCCACAAAGAAAACATACGCGGTGAAAACAAGAGAAGACCCGCAGCAAAATCAAATTATAAACACATCAGTCGAGCCCCCATCCAAGTTTCCAACATTATTCAGATTAATTGGCATCAGTGTGCCTACAAAAACAAAATGTTTATTTTTTTCCCTTTTTTTTTTAAAAAAATCTCAATCGAGAGGCGAAATATCGCTCTAGCACCCAATAGTCAAAATAGGATAATGCACCACACCAGCTAAACTATAAGTAAGTTCGACACAAATTCTATCAAGGTTGGATGGCAAAAGGCGAAATCAAATGACATGACCTTTTCAGCCTGTGGAATACCAGGAACCATGTTATAATTAATTACCATTTAAAAAAAATCAGTGGGGAACATCGCAAAATCATTTTGCATTTGAAGTCTGCAAAATAGCAATCCTACCATCTAAATTCTAAATAAAAAACATCCACCGGCACATTTCCAAATTTACATCCCTGAAGCAAACATTGAGGTAATCTTCCTAGTATACAAAGTAAGCATGTTCTGCTACTCCTCATCAGTGAGCTCTTCATTTTCCTTTTTTGCGTCATCCTTCTCAGACTCCTCTTGACCCCCTTCCTCAGCAGCATTTTCCTTATCAGATCCCTCTTGATCCTGAAGAAAAAATACATGTTTTCAGACAGAAAAATAAATAATCAAAACGATAATATCAACTCAAGCAACGAATCCATACAGTTCCTTCTTCCGCAGCATTATAACTTTCCAATGCCTTCTCATATTCTGCCTTCAGTTCAGCAGCTCTATCCAAGTAAGGCTTCTTCTCCTGCTCCAATTATGGTCAGTGAGGTTTTGATAATCATCAAATAGTCAAATAGGTAAATGACTTGATCAAGGGATCCGTCTATCACTGACCTCATCAGAAAAGGACTTCCACTTCTCACCTGCCTCCTTACCAACCTAGATTATCATTTAAAAAGAATGCTAATTAGAAATCCCAGAACAAATTGACCTGATTAACAAGAAAATTGGTGACCGATTATCAAGTTTCATTACCCTTTTAACATCCTTCGAATCAGGATTTGCCTCCTTGAAAGATTTTCTAAACTCTTCCCTGCAACAAAAGTTTCAAACTCAATAACATAATCAAAGATAAGCACAATATTGTTGACAGTACATGGCAAAGGGAGAGCTTACAGGAAGACAAAGAAGGCTGTAGGAGGACGCTTGGGCTTGTTAGGATCCTTGCCTTTCTTCCCCTTCTCCACCTTGGCCTTTTTTGCCTTAGGCTCGCTTGATTTAGGCTTCTTCCTGAACAATTCCCATTAACAATATATAGAAAGTGGACATGAGCATATTGAATGGTTACGGACAAAAACCGAATACATAACCAAGAAATTCAAGTGACCTCTCCACTGGCTTCTTGACCTCAGCAGGCTTTTCCACAACCTGAGCCTCTGAATAGGAGGAAATTCAAAGCAATGAAAAGACATTGACTAATAGGAAAAACTATCCAACACAATGTTATGTCTTATAAGAAAAGGATAATAAAGTGTTTTACCCAGATTCATTTTAATCTTAGCATCAAGGCTGCAACTGTGCATGCTAATGAGGGCCACTGGAACATTCTTGTTGCACTCTTCACTGCAGAGAGTAGAGAGCACATTAAACCACCCTGCAGCAGATGCCCATGGGGGAAGGATATATAGAACGAAAGAACAAGCACCGTCATATTGAAGAATTACATCAATTTGCTGGGCCATCTTAAAGAATGTCAGAATTTTTTATTTCTACGGGCATGGAACACGATGTGAACACAAATCACAGTCCCACGAAGGTCCATGACCATGCCAATCAGGCAGGATCACAAATACACGATTATCACAATAAGAGCGTCAGGGAACAGTAACCAAAGATTTTGAAATCAAAGATAACGCAACATAAACTCATGAACTAAATAATATAGTTCGAAGAGAACGATAATAGGTAGAAGTGCGTGAAAGAAGAGCGCAACCAAGCGATTTATGAACAAGGAAGAGAGGCGGATCGAGAAGTAAAGCAACGGAATCACTCCAAGAGGCGGATTAAGAGTGTTGGAAGTAAGGAGAGGGAAACAAACCATTTGGCAAAAGCGCTGCCATCTTTGGCACGGACAAGACCAGAAGCAGCCCGAGAATCGACAGCATCAACCCTCTTCCTAGCCTGTGATAGATTCGGCCTGGATGACTTACCACCCGCCATTTCAAATGCCTTCCGCCTTCTTCAGAATGCGATGAGAGCGAATGTTTGGAGGGCGAAAAGGGTGAGCATCCGAGTGGGCATATATATATCAGACGCAGAAATTAGAAGCGGCCAAGTGGGAATTGCGAATTGTGACATTTTGGTTTTCGCGCCAAAAGAAGCTTACATTCGTTTTCCAGACCCCGCGCTCTTCTGTCCAAACGAAATATACCCGCGCTCCGCCTCTCCATTTTCAGTCACACGGATCCATGACCTGGACTCTCATCGACCCTCCATTCCTCCGCTTCGCTATCATGTACGGTAGAGATTTGATGGCTATTTGGATTTTATTTTTTTTTGTAACAGTTCCCAAGAGGCTTTCGGGCCTTGCATGTGCTTCAGATTTGATTCTGAATGGCCCATATCTAAAACCAAGGCCACAACAATGTGTGAACTTGACAAAAAAAAAAGCACTAATCAGAGCCCATAACAAGAATTTGGCCCTTGCGCAGAGATCCTATTTCTAATTAGGGGGTGTTTGGTAATACTTCTCAACTCCCCAAACGCATATTTAACAATGTTTTTCTGTAAAATGAGATAATCTTCTTCACATATCTACTTTTCACGGTCAATGTGAATTTTAAATTTGCCATAAAAAATTTACTAATACCAATAAACTTTTAATAGAAGTATTGTATATCATTTACTCATTATTACTACTACATAGAACAGGATGGAGTAAAACTATCTATAGCTGAATGGATTTGCAAGGAGTAGCATGGAGCCGATTTGGCTTCTCCTTTATGTCAAGTGCGTTTACTATTTGGTTTGGGGCACGTTGAAAAGGGGAATTAGGAATGCAGAAGCAACATATCTGCATTTTGCCTATTCATTTTTTTGGTGGCAATTCGCCGCTTTTCGCACAATACATGCCTGTTTGGTAACCATGGGCTTATTTTCATAAGCACGTTTAACATGTATAAGCCTGCCCAATGGAATATTCCAGAGGGCCTTTATCTCCACTATATATGTAGCAACATTGTAATTGATAGATATAGAGAAACAAATACAATGAACTGTCAGTATTTGCGTTGCGTCTCTGCTCTTCAACCGTTTTCTCTGATATGGTATCAGAGCTCGTAGCGACACCGCCATGGCCGATCCCACCAAAAGTCCAGCCTCACACTCCTCCACCTTAGACAGCACCCCCAACAATCCACCTCTCCTCCCACAACCGTCCAACGTCTCTCATTTCATTACCGTTAAACTTCACTCAGAAAATTATCTTGTATGGAGAGCCCAAATGCTTCCCTACCTTTACGGCCAGCGATATTTTTGCTTCATAGATGGCTCCTGTC
>JANTPZ010138476.1:0-14071 GCA_025593235.1 Vachellia pachyceras
ATACAAGGTACTATGTTAGGAAAGCAGTTGATGTATATCAAAATGATATATGGGCGAAAGGAAGATTACCTGATAAATACACAACTATGCTGGTGTCTGTGATATGTCCCTTATGATATCAACTTTGAGATTTCATAAGTGTAGACACCAAGCATACGAGAAAGACAATCTAAGTCTTATGTTGACTTGGGAGGATTAGATTCGTCAAAGTGAAAGTGTATTTTGGTTAAATCTAGGACATATGAGGCATAATAACCAGATTCAAGCTACATGAAGAAAGATTGTCTTGTGCTGGTCCTGTGAAAGGGATTTCTAGTACAAACATCTAAAAGACGTCATGCCCATGCGGTCATGGCAAAGCACCTAGCGTGAAAGGAAGAAGAGAGAAGGATGAGGCCCACGTTCCCTAATCCACCAACTGTGAGTGGGAGATGTTGGAATATGGGCCACCCTTGATGGATTAGGCCCAAATCCATGGGCCAGGTCAAATGCGTAAACATGGACTCTTGTGGGAAGTTATATATATGGGGAAGTGGTTCCCCAAAGTGAGCATACATAATGCACAGAGAAAATAAGTCTTCTCCCTTCCCTTTCTCTTCAAGAGAATCCTCTCTCTCCTCTCCTCTTGCCTTCTGTGCTTTTTGTTGTGCCTTGCTTTTGGATCCACCATTGTGATTCGAATTCCATGTGGGTATCTGCAGATTTGTAATTCGGCATCTCCAGGTACGCCCGAAATCCTTCAATAAGAAAAAAGTCCTAATCAACACGTATATCATATCATATTATTTTTTTAAAGGTTGGTTTTTTACTTGCTTTATTTTCACTATCTCTAAAGGAGTTTGATTATTTTTTAGTGATGAATCCCATTGATATAATTTAACCCCCAACATCTACATGATGTTGATGCTAGATTTGTTTCATGTGCATTGCTAAAGTTGAATGTTGCCACCCTAGGTTTGGGTGCTAGCTCCCTATGCTTATGCATTTTTATCCATCTAGGCTTAAAATATGAAACATGGCTCTTCGCCAACCCAACTTGGGGTAATAATGAGGAACATTCTTATTTAACAAAGATGAGTATGATCGCTTGAGGAGGTTTTGGTTAAAAAGAAAAAAAAACTGAAGCCCGAGGTATTAATCGATAAATTAGAGTTACTAGTGTATACTAAGGATCGAAATTGTTAAATGGAAGAGGAAGAAACTCATAGTTGATTATTATTAGAAGGAGAAATATGGAGCTAAATGAACAAATTCTGTTTGTACAATTTTTCATTTTGAATGAGTGAACGAATAATCATATATAAAGATAAATGAAGGTAAAGGCTTCTCTATTAAGCGCGCGCTCCACACTTAATAGAGAACACACAAACTCTAAACACATTGATAACGCATATTTTATTCACATGTTCTTGGATGCAAGTGTTCTATTTTGAACAATGGAAAATGAAATACCGAAACATATGGATAACGTCTTAGGATAAGTGTACTGACTCGTTAGGCGGATTGGACATAATTTTGGATTTGAACTATGTATTCGGCTTATTCAGTTTGACAAAATGAGAGTATAAAGAAGTCTTTATATGTCAAACCACAAACTAAGAGATAACTCTCATTTATCAAACTAATAAAGGGAAACTTTGCTCATCCCAATTAGTTTGTGGTTGTCCATATAAAGGTTTCTTTGTACTTTCATTTATCAAGCTGAATAAGTCAAATATTATTCCCTTCAATTTCTGACATGGTATCAAAGCAAATGAAGAAAAGAAGAAGAAGGAGATCATGAGGAAGAAATAAAATAAGATAATGAGTAAGCCACAATCCCTAGTCTTATCAAAGCAAATGAAGAAAAGAAGAAGAAGAAGAAGGAGATCATGAGGATGAAATAAAATAAAATAATGAGTAAGCCACAGTCCATAGTCTTCTCTTCTCCTGTTGTATAATCATCCTCATGTTACGAATATGGCTATCACAGCTCACATCTAAGAAAAAGTCTTAACTCCAATTTATTGTAAGATACTAGAACTTTTAGCATATGAGATATTTCCATTTCCATTCTTATCTTCTTCTGTACTATTTTTCATCCTGTGCCTACTGGTACACGTGTATCTTTCCATGTGTATTGGCACTATATAGATGTACAGTGACAAAACAATAATGAATAAGCGAAAACATTTGCATCATTGGTTTTTTGTGCATTTGCCATTTATTCTTCTCCCCAACCTCTTATTCTACCCTACCAACAATTTAAGCTAAAGGCTCATTAACAAATCAGGTTTATGAGGTCTTAATGTTATAAAAATTTCAAAGAGAAATTCCTTATTTAATTTGAAAGTATGAATAATGCATTAGGTCAAATGACTTGAAGTCGTTAATGGAAATTTTAAAGAGTGAAACAAGTTTTTAGAATAAAGTTAACACATCAAGTAAAGTGTGTAAACTGATTAATGATTGTTTAGAAAGTAGAGTTGAACTGTTTTTTTTAATTACAAAGGCAAGCTAGGCTTGAAAGGGAAATGAAAGATGACTAGTTGAAATGGGGGTTATGCCCCTCACAAAAGGATTGGTCAATTAGGAGATGTGACTGAGCATTATTTATATTAGTTTTCTACTTGAATTTCCAGAGTCTTAGAGTCAATTTTAGCCCATTCATGACCCTTTTGTGCTTAATTTGAGATTAGGAGTTGTTAATTTGGATTAGTATGATTTTGGGTACATATGCCATGGACAATAATGTTATCGTGCTTAAATTCCATCATGAGCAAATGATACTGCCAATATTTGCTATTTCATTTCAGGAATTCTGTACCAAAAGGAAAGAGGAAGCAACTCTGGAACATTTGGCCGCAGCCAAAGTTCAATCAGCAGGCATGAACTCTCGGGAGAGGTTCGCTGGGGCTAAACCTCAAGTTCGCCGTGGTAAATATCACACAGTACCAGATTTTTACTTCTGATGGAAAATAACCTGACCCAGCTTTAGAGATTCGACCCAGAGCGATTGTAGTATGCCATTTTAGGGTATTTTCATGGAGTGGAGGAGGAGAGGAGGCAGAGAAGAGAGAAATAGAGGCAGATACACATTTCATCTCCCATACACACACAAAATCCTACTCCTCCAATTTTCATCACCATCTATCCATTTATCATGTCTCAATCATCCCTATGAAGCTCGATTCCATCATCCATGAGGAGCTGAGCATCTCCATGAGCTGAGCATCTCCATCCTCTTGAAGATGAAGTGAGCCGGAGCTTGAAGTGTCGAAGGGGGAGTATTTGCTTTCAATCTGTATTTACATTATAGATTACTTGGATTTCGAGTTGGACTTTGTAATTTGTGAGTAAATGCTTGGTCTCAGTTGAGCCAAACTTGGATTATTGTGTATTGAGTTGTTTTGTGATTGACAAAGTAGAATGGAGTTCATTTTGCTTATTCAATGAAATTTTGTAGTTCTCTTCTATCATCCTAGTTGTGCTTGGTTTTAGAGTCAACAATGTATGCAGTTGATTTTGTCACTTTGCGATTTCCGTACACACACTAAGTATGTTTAAAGGATTTTATGAAATGGAGTCCATTTCATGAGATTTCTGACCCAGCGAGTTGTTGGGGTTTTTAATTACGAAACTTAGTGTGAAAGTCGATGCTTTTCCCTAATCCTTTGCGAACTATGATGGCATAACTTGTTTTCAAGAGGAAACCACCATATCATATCCTTTTCACTCTCAAATTTGCTTTACTCTCTCTTTCACCAAAAAAAAAACCAAAAACAAGTTTTATTTTGTAATTAGTTTAGGTACATAGCATAATTTGATTTACAAATCGATTGCATTTACATCGCAAGCATAATCATAAGCTAAGAATTATTGGTACGAAATATTAGCTTCCGAAGAGAACGACCCTTGGGTTGTCACTGTACAATCCTTGGAAATCACAATTAATATTCTTGATCCATTTTCAATGCTAACCAACGACCTAAGTTTACAATTTGTGGCTTAGTCGGACCAAGATGTTCCTTGCAACTTGATGGGGCCTACGGTAGAAAGTAAATGTGTGAGCTTTTTAGACAAGTTTCCTTTGACAATGTATCAGCACACTTCAAACTTTCCTTAGGTACGTGAAATGACTTCACATTCCAAGCACTGTAAAGGAGGTAACGAGTAGCTTCCACTTCTTCATGACGCAAGAGGGAGCACTTACTAAGTAGGTCCTGCCCTTTAAGATGAAATCAAACTCACTAAGATGGTCATCATTTTCCATTCTTGATGTGGCCTCATCTAAGCTATTGAGCTCAGTACTAGTGTCCTCCAATTGTTTCCCTACCACCGCAACTTCAACCATCATTGGGTCCGGGGGTTTAGGTTTTGTACATCCAGGCAAAGGACTCATGTGGAGTTCTCCTATGGCCGTATTAGATGTACCTCCGTTATCCCCCAACTCCGTCTCCTGTTTTAACACTTACATTGTATTTGAGGAATAATTATCTTTTTGGGACCCTATAGGCTTCTACTTCCCACTATTTGGGTTAGATTTCCACTTTCCTGTATGCCCCCTCCCTTTTTAAACATGCTACCTTATCCATATCTTTACAATTTATTCCTTGTCCAAGTCTACTTGTAGGCAGCATTTCTAGCCCATTAACCATATTTCATTCTCCCGTCCATTTTCCAACTCCTCATAAGGCCCACTTATTCCTTTCTTTTGGCCCACACTTTTTCTTTATTTTAAAGCTAGCCACTGCTATACCCTTTCTATGATCCTTCCTATCTGCCTTATGACCACTCTTAGCTCATCATGTTCATCCTTTTCCCAAGCTCATATCCACTTTCTCCTTTCTTGTGTAAGAACTCTCAGTATGCATCTATTCATCCGCTCTCCTAGATGTGCCAAAACGTCATACCTAGATGATGTAAACTATGCTATGCCTTTTCCAACACCTGCAGCAACTTTAGCTGCAAGATCTGGTGCCTATCGCCATTCTTCTATGGGTCTTCAAGCCTAGTTTGACTAGGAAATGAGAATCTAAGATCCAAATTTTTCGATGATGACGCTACCGGTGTTTTCTCCACTCCTCTCTCAACGTGTAACTTCATCACTATTTCTATGGTTATATTAGATGTACCTCTGTTATCCCCCAACTTCATCTCTTGTTTTGACTCTTGCATTGTATTTGAGGACTAATTATCTTTTTGGGACCCTATAGGCTTCTACTTCCCCACTATTTGGGTTAGATTTCCACTTTCCCGTATGGGCCCTCCCTTTTTAAACATGCTACATTATCCATGTCTTTACAATTTATTCCTTGTCCAAGCCCACTTGGAGGGAGCATTTCTAGCCCATTAACCATATTTCATTCTCCTGCCCATTTTCCAACTCCTCATAAGGCCCACTTATTCCTTTCTTTTGGCCCACACTTTTTTCTTTATTTTAAAGCTAGCCACTGCTATACCCTTTCCATGATCCTTCCTATCTGCCTCATGACCATTCTTAGCTCATCATGTTCATACTTTTCTCAAGCTTACAGCCACTTTTTCCTTTCTTGTGTAAGAACTCTCAGCATGCGTCTATTCATCTACTCTCCTAGATGTGCCAAAACCTCATACCTAGATTATGCAAACTGTGCTTTGCCTTTTTCAACACCAATAGTGACTTTGGCTACTGGATCTGGTGCTTATCGTTGTTCTTCTATATGTCTTCAAGCCTAGTTTGACCGCAAAACAAGAATCCATGTCTTCTATAGGCCCACTTTTTCGATGACGATGCTACCGGTGTTTTCTCCACTCCTCTCTCAACACATGACTTCTCACCATTTCATTGGTGTCTTTAGTTCAGCAACGTGTCCACTCTGGTCCTCTGTCGTGCCACATTCCACTCCACCGATGTTCCCATTCTGGTCACTAACCATGTCGCGTTCACCCCCTTTAGCGCCTTGATGAACATCCCTAGTGGCGTTATCTTTTTGTCCATCAGCTACTATACCTAAAGCTCAGGTTTGGGCTCCAATAGGTGATTGTCCATTTGGAATCTAAGCTTTATTAGCGCAACTTCTCTTCCATGGACATACCTCCCGTCTATGCCTATATCGCCCACACTCAAAACAAATGAGTTTCAAGCCTTCATATTCAACATTGAAATACTCCTCATCAGCTATAATGCGTGGCACTAGAGCTTTTTGTAAGTCCAGCTCCACACATATTCTTGCATATTTGCCTCTTTCTACTTTTGCCATTGCTTGGTACTATTTGATAGAGTATTCAAATATACTTTGAGAGGTCCCCCAATCCTTTCCCCCAATCTTGCTATACAATGATTATAACAATGCATTGGGATATTAGGCATACAAACCCAGGTGATAATACGTCTTAGTTGATTCTTGAAAGGATCAAAGTAGGGTGTCCACCATTAAACTAAGACACAATGCTGAAAAATAATCTATGGTCCTTCATACAACACCGTTTTGTAATGTTGTCTTCATTACTCATTGTTAGTAGATTTCACCACAAAATAGTTATTTTGCAAATCTATCAGTTCCATTTCAGATGTACCACATAACTTGGATAGATGAGCTTTAAGAATGTAGAGATTGAACCTTTTCCCAAGAAAATTGATAATTAAGGATGAATTCCAAGGCTTGCACCAGTCATTGATTATATGTTGGTTCAGGCATCTACCAGAAAATTTTATCTTTATTATCTAGAAGGTCATCTGTCTCTAAGGGGTAACTACCATTTGCCACTCCATTGAACCCAATAAGGGACTATTTGTAGGATAGTGCTTGTGGCCTTATATGAGAGGTTCTGCTACCTCCTTCCTCCTGTTCTTTCCTGCTCTTTTCTTTGTCCTCTATTTAGTCATCCATAACCTCTTGAGGCACTTCCTCCATTCTCTTCTTCTTACTCCTTTCATCTCCTTCTGATTCGGGTGGTTTATCTAACAAGTTTTTACATAGCCGGTATCTCCATGCACATGGAAAACTTTACTCAAACCCACTTTTTTGTTCATGCCATTAGTTACTTCAATCCTTCTCTTCTTTATGCATGCTTCAATGTAAATTTGAGTAGAGTTGAACTTTAAGAGATGGATTTTGAGTTAGTTAAAAGATATACCACATTAAAGGAGTGAAAACCAATAGTGCAACATATAAATTACATGTTAGAATGAGGGAGTTAACATGTTAACTAGTTGAGGAAGATATTCATTTTGATTGCTCTGAAAATTTTGTAAATAAAAAACAATTAATTCCCTTTTGAGAAATAAGGTGAATGACTAGTTTTTTTTATTACGCGTTAGAAATAATGAAAGAAGAAAAGTTATCTTATCTCTTTCACACGAGATACTGAGATTTAAAACTAAACAAGACATTAAGGTACACAAAGTTCTCTGGAATACTTGTTTTTTATCACTAATAAAGCAATTTAATTAATAATAACAAAGCCTTATCCCACTATATGGAATCAGTTACATGGATCATATGACACAATTATGTTAGTGTAGGATTTGACTAAGAGGGGGTGAATTGGTCACTTTTCTTAAAATTAAAACACAAGTGCAGACTTAAAATAAAGTCACCGAAGAGAAGTAGAGAGCAGCTGAACATGTAAGATTTATCCTGGTTTGGTTCTCCTGACCTACGTCCAGTCCTCATAGCATCTTTGAAATTTCCAATCCATTATTTATAAACAACTTGTTAGTGCAAGATTTGACCAAGAGGGGGTGAATTGGTAAATTATAAATTTAAATTGAAAATTACAGAATTAAAACAAATTCACCGAGTGAGGTAAAGAGAATATGAACATGAGAGATTTATACTGGTTCGGTCCTTCTGACCTACGTCCATTCCTCAGAGCACCTTTGAGCTTTTCAATCCACTAATCAACAATGAAGAAGGCTAACACTGCCCTTACAATGAATAAACACACTCCCCCTTACAACAAGCAATAAAACAGAGTCTCACACTCTCTGTTTTCTGAAAAACTCACATCCCAATAGATTCAAGGTCCCAACCTTGAATTTCTCACAACTTTATCATAAGTGATGCTCAATAAAACTCTCTCAAAGAGTAGATAGCTAATACTAAAGCTCAGAAGAGATATTGAAAAGTTTACAGAGAATGTAATGAATACCTTTGAATGCTCGTGAGTAATTGTTCTTCTTCTCTCTATAATGAATTTTTGGTCCTTTTATAGATGAGAAGTAATGAAATGTCATTAGAGACATTTAACTACCTGTTACTCTTATCAACCACTTCTTCGTCTTCACCATTAATGCTGCATTAAATGAGTTTCAGGAACGTTGGCGATGACGGCTGATTTATGTAATCTGTCTGCAGGAAGTGTGATCAGCTTTTTCTCTTCCTATGTTTTTGGGTTTCTGCATATATGATGGCAGGTGAGATTCAAACATTGTTAATCACAAATAAGGAAAGTCAGAGAGTAGGTAAAAAGCTGTCAGAGAAAAATAGCCATTGAGAAAACAATACTCGAGTTTTTTTTATAATACTTGAGTGATAACCAAGCCATTTGAACAATACTCAAGTGTTTTATTTCAATGCTCGAGTGTTTGAAACATTTCTGAATTTACTAGAGTGTTTGCTGAGAGTATTGCAAAAGTTTTTGAAATTGAACACAAATACTCGAGTGTTACAGATTCAGTACTCGAGTGTTTAGAATACTTCTAGTTGCTACTCGAGTGTTCAGGTGAAAACATAGAGTAAAGTCTTTTGAAATCTCACAATACTCGAGTGTTGAAAACATAATGCTTGAGTGTTGTTGCTTCTCTAACCATTACTTGAGTGTTTTGATGGAAGTGTTGTGTTTTAATAAAAAGAGTGCTCGATACTCGAGTATTGAAAACCTAATACTTGAGTGTTGTCAACACTTTCATCAAATGCTCGAGTATTCTGCTTGAAGTATTGCTTTTCATTTGAAAACTTTGCTTGATACTCGAGTGTTGTGAGCTAGCACTCGAGTGTTGGCAACATTTCTTTCACAACTCGAGGGTTCTGCTTCAAGTGAAGTGCTGAGTCTTGAAATCAACTCAATACTCGAGTGTTCCAACACAATACTCGAGTGTTGTCAATACTTCCATCTGTAACTTGAGTACTCTGCTTAAAGTGAAGCAAGGTATTTTGAAAATAAGTCACAATACTTGAGTATTTGAACACAATACTCGAGTGTTGCTAACAGTTTAACATCAATACTTGAGTTTCACTTGAAAGTATAAGTTTAAAACATTCTTAGCATCAATACTCAATTGTTTCAAAAATATTGCTCGAGTGTTTACAACACTTCAACCTTATACTCGAGTTTTCACTCAAAGTGATGAATCACTGAGGCATTTTATCTTACGATACTCGAGTGCCAGTAAACATTACTTGAGTGTTGTCAACACTTTCAATAATAACTCGAGCGTTGTTGATTTTTATCACATGAACAAGGTTCAATACTCAAGTTTCAAACCACAATACTCGAGTATTTCTAATACTTTCATTCAAACTCGACTGCTGAAGCATAGATCTTGAGTATTTCAAAATAAACACTTAATTAACAATAATTCAAGCTTCATAATTCCTGAAATCATTTTGTTATCATCAAAACATGGCATAAACACAACTCAGGCTCACCGAGCCTTTACAATTGGGAATCAAACTATCCCTTACAACATGTAATAAAACATATATTAACGCCCTCTGTTTTTCAGTTCATTTCCAACCCAACAGATTCAAGGTTCCAACCTTGAATATCTCACTATAATACAAGAAGGAATTTACAGTTTAAACTCTCTTGAAGCTCACAATACTTTATAAACACAATGACAGAGGTGGTAGTTGCAGACAGTAAATGCGTGTTAATTCGTGTTCATCATCCTTCTTCTTTATCTTGAAAGCTCTTCATTTATAGTCGAAGCTTCATTCATGAGCTGCTACTATGAATTCAAAGTCTATTAGAGAGAAGTTTGTATCTGTTACTACAGCTGCCACTTTCGTTAGTCTGCCATTAATGCTTCATTTAATGTGGCTTAACTATCACAACGGGGATGGTATTAATGCTTTGAGTCGAAGACATTCTCAATCAACCTACGCATGTTTTAATGATTTGGCTAAAATGCATTTATGAGCTCAGTTAAATTCAAATAGGCTATACATAAATAAGGAAAGATTCTGTAAAATGTACGTTTAGCTGTGTCAGACATCATGTCAGAAAGAAGTAAAACTTGAGTTCTTAATTCTCAAACTCAAGTGCAGAAGTAGTTTTCATGAAGGAATTTTAAAAGCCATAAAGTAAAACTTTAAGTTTTCAAAAGCCTGACTCAAGTTTTAGAAAACTTTTGATGAGACTCGAGTTTTCAAAGAGAGTTCTGTAAAGCAGTTTGAAAACTTTTATTTGAAACTTGAGTTATGACATCAAGTTTTATTTAAAGTAGTGAAACTTGAAGTTGTGTATAAAGGAACTCAAGTCTTAAAACATAGGTTAAAACTGTACTACTAGAAAATCACATATTAGCGAGAAAAATTAGCACCGACTTTGATATTCCTCTGAAATAGCCAATTAATGAAGAATTCTATTAGGAATATTAAATTCCTCTCTAATGTCCAAATTAGCAACGATTCGGATATTCCTCTCTAAAATGGCCTATTAGGTGAAGAATTTAGCGAGGAATATTATATTCCTCTCTAAATTTACAAATTAACGAGTAAAATTAACTATGAGTTGGACATTACTCTCTAAAATACTCAATTAGCAAGGAATTTAGCGAGGAATATTATATTCCTCTCTAATTTTCCAAATTAGCAAGAAAAATTAGCGATGACTTAAATATTCCTCTCTAAGTTACTTAATTAGCGAGAAATATTATATCATTTCTAAATTTTCAAATTAGTGAGGAAAATTGTTTATTGTAATATTGAATTATTCATATTCATTTTTAGCATAAAATTTTGGAGGGATAAAGGAATTAAAATTTGTTTTATTCCCTCATTTGTTTAAATTTTGGAGGGTTAGTACAAAATTTAATTTTTTTAATTAAATTTTCCCTCTAATTTTTTCTAATTATAAGTTGTAAATTGCTTTCTCATTTACAACTAATTTACCTCCTCACCCTCAAACCCTAACTTCATACTTCAATATGTATACTCTTTTCTCTTTTCATTCCCATCAGCTTCCCCTCCACCGTGCTTCTCGTCTTGCCTCTCATTCTCAAAGTGTTGAGAAGACCTGGGGCTTAACTCCATCATCCAGCTCCATCTGTTCCTGTTTTGCCCAGCCAATCATGAGCTCGTCTACCGTGAGCTCAACCTTCCATGTTTTTACCTTCCTGTTCGCGTCCTGTCCATCCGTCGCCCAGAACCAGTCGACATTGTCACCATCCAGAACCCACTCCAATTGCTCCAGCAGCTCTAACCCGAGCTTAAAGCTGTCGATATCCATCTGTCCCTAGGCGTGAGCTCAATCCCAGTTTCAATCATCATTCAAGCTCTATTGTCTGTCCCTATTAAGCGTCGTCCATCAAGCTCCATCAACCCAGCTCCAACTAGCTCCATCGTCCTTTTGCATGCCTAAATCTAGCTCAGTTCTATCGTTCATGTTTGCTTACCTAGCTCCATCGCGAGCTCAGTCCTATAGCTATCCCTATTTCGCACTTGTACCCAACTCAGTCGTCATCTAGCTTCATCCGTCGTCACCTATCTTGGTTCTGTCTCATAGACAGCTCAATCACCCAGCTCCATCATCCATCTTGTCTGTCCCTATTTCGTCTATCCCTATTCAGCTCAGTTCATCGGCTTATCTCAGACTCAAAGCTTGGTCTAACATCCCGTAACTTCATGTTTTGGGCTTCCTCTGTTGGGATTAGAATGTATATACAGCGGAATCTAAAATTTTCTAATCCCCTTATGGATCTTTCAAAGGCATTTAGATCAAGGAGATAGAGCCATACCTTTTGCATTTTGAATTTGAAGTGTATCTTGTGTTTGGATCTCTTCAAGTTCCACGACCTTTTGCATTATTGATTCCAATCATGAGGAGCTAACGTTTCTTTGATCATCTCCCTTTACTAGTATCCACGCGAATAGTTCCCAACAATCTCAGCGTGCTAGCGCCTCTCAAGTCTTACTCTCTCTCTAGGGTTTCTGGTGGCTCAAGGTCACATTCGAATTTCTCATACCTCTCTTGCCCATGAGTCCCAATATTTATAGACCTCTATTAGAATAGGATTTGACCAAGAGGGGCGGGGGTGAGTTGGTCAGATTAAAAATTTTGAAACTAAAATCAAAATAAAAGTAAAGTTATTGAAGGAGTAAAATGAGGATGAACACGGAGATTTATCCTGGTTCGATCCCTCTGACCTATGTCCAATCCTCAGAGTGCCTCTGAGCTTTATAATCCACTAATCACCAACAAAATCAGGCTTTTCAGCCTTTACAATGGAGATTCTTTGTAATATCCACCCTTTTCCATGAACTAACATAGAGGCCAAATCGTTAGTTAGGAGATAAGACAAGGCCCATAAATAAAATTACAAAAAGAAGAGATGTCGGTCGACAAAAAAGACCCTGGTCAATCTAGTCCTAAGGTATTGAGATTTCTAAGAATGTAAGATAGGGACATAAATGTTTTTAAGTATAAAGACTATGACACCTCTCACTTAACCCTCTTATCTTCCATTATGATGAGTTGGAACCAAATTATGGCCTCAAGTTACTCAAATTGTTAAAAGGGACTAACTTGAAAACTTTCATTTCTAAGAAAGTTACTATTCACAGTCTTTCGGGCCAACTTTGAAAATTCATAACTAATTCTAGAAAAATAGAAATCGAATGGTTCCAACTTCTATTTGAAGCTTACAAATCCCTTTATGAGGTAAAAATACTTATTTGAACAGTAACTAGTCCGATTGGTACAAATTCTTTTGTGAAAATGTACTGTTCATATGGTAATTTTTCATTTCCCAGAATTTTCTGTGATTTTTCGTCAACTTTGGACAGTCATAAATTTCTGTAAACAATTCCACTTTCAGTGATCTTGGTCTTTTTTTAAAGCTTGAAATGTGAACTATTTTTCCACAAAATTTCAGTTCATTTGAAATTCATTTGCTATGTTCCACGACAGGGTAAAGTAGGGCAAATGACCAACTTTACTTTCAACACTAAACCAAATTTCTACTCTTCTTAACTTCACAACTTACCATTTGGATATCTAAACCTTTCTTAACCATTTTAATCTAGGTAATTAGGTACTCTTAAAGCGTTCACTAATCATCATAAGTCCAGGATACATCAACAAGTTTCATTACATTACAAACCTCAAACATAATAACATAATTTCATAATAAAATCCACAACATGCACATTGAACTTTGCTTCATGAATCAACCACTTTCTTCTTACCCTTGAGTGTGCTTTTACCTAAAAATGGTTAGTGGGGGAGGGTGAGATTTTTGGAAATCCCAGTAGCAAAACTTTCTAACACATATTATAACATTGCATGACAACTTTCAATATAAGTGTGAATTCATAAAAGTGCAACATGTAACAATGAAATGCATATGGCCATAGCAAATAAAAGCATATTCACACTTTCAATCATCACAAATTTTCAATACAAATCATGCATAATTCATACACATTTTCAAAGCAATTAAGCGTAGGGTTAGAAGGTCTTGCTACCTTTACTCTTTAATTTTCCTTTAGTTTGCAAGCTTTCTTGACCTCTTAGAAATTCATCCTCTTGAAACAAACACTTGCCTACATAATCAACAACATCATGGCCATTAATCTCAAGCCATATCCAAGATAAAGACCAAGGTAAAACTCCTTGATACTATCTCTTGAACTTTAAGAACTTTAAGACCCTAAACTTGTCTCTATGATTTTCTAATGCTTCCATAAACTTGGGCTCACTTTTACCCTATACAAAAACTCATTTTGGACTCATTGGAAGCATCAAAATAATCAAAATAATTCATCTTCCTCAGGTTCCAGCATAGACCGAAACAGTGCACACATATTCAAAAATAGGGATTTTTCAACTTCCAACACTTGTACCACTTGATTCTTGTTTTCAAACTTTCATTCATGCATGG
>JANTPZ010138477.1:0-11632 GCA_025593235.1 Vachellia pachyceras
GGGGCGGCTTGCGGCGACACGACGAGTGGAAGGGGGGCTTTGCGGCGAGAGGGAGGGAGTAAGGGGTTTGGGGGACCACTGAATAAAGAACGAAGGGTGGGGACGGGGGGCTTTGGGGCGAGAGGGAGGGAGTAAGTGGGAGGGAATTTAAAGGGTGCCCCTATGGCGCCCTTTCATGGGGAAAGGCGGGGCGCCCTTACATACGAACGGCGCCCCTATGGCGCCCTTTTTAATATAAAGGGCGCCTAAAGTCCATCCACTTTCTGCCTATTTTCAAAATTGCCATCGCCTTCACTTTTTACTCCCTTTTTTAGAAAAAGGACGCAAATTTTAGTAGTAAAATGTATTCTCTGTAGTAGTGCACTAACCAATCACAAATCGGCCCACAAAGCCTTTACAACAGGGATTCTCTCTCCCTTCACACTTTCCACGAAAATAGAGTCTCACACACTCTGTTTTTCCGTCTCAACTCAGCCCAACGATCTCAAGGTCCCAACCTTGAGTTTATACCAATAATATAATGAGAAATATCAATATACGCTCTCTGGAAAGAGCATATGGATAAATACTGAAGCTCACAGATATTATGAACTAACTGACAAAGAATGTAATAACAGTAAGTAAGTGCGTTCAAGCTTGTTCATCTTTCATCATCCCTTATTCTGTCTTCAAAGCTTCTTGATTTATAGTCGAGCCTAAATTCAATAGCCGTTATATAGAGTCTGAATGCCCGTTAGAGAGAAGCTTGTAACTGTTACTCACAGCCGCTGTATTTGTTCGTCTATCATTAATATTTCGATGTTCAGTTGTCAGCGGCGGAAGCTCTGATTTATTCCTCAGACGATCTGATCTTTTTAATGAGAGAGCTAAAGTGTATTTATGAGAGCAGGTGAAATTCAAAATGTCCGACCACGAAAACTAAAAGTTCTGGTAGACGCTATGCGTAGCTATGTTAGAAGCTGTATCAGAGGAAAAGGGAACTCTAGTTTGCAAGACTTCATGACTCGAGTTCTATCACAGGAATAAATAGCTCAGTTGTAAAACTCCAGCTTTGAAAAAATGAGGACTCGAGTTCTAAAACATGTTTGAAAAACTTGAATCCAAAACTTCAAGTTTTCACTGCAAGTTTGTGAAACTTCAAGTTCTTGAAAACTGAAAACTCGAGTTCTATAACGTGTTTGAAAAACTTGAATACAAAAATTCAAGTTTTCACTGCAAGTTTGTGAAACTTTCAGTTCTAAAAAACTAGAACTCGAGTTCTATAATATGTTTGAAAAACTTGAATTCAAAACCTCAAGTTTTTACTGCAAGTTTGTAAAACTTCCATTTTTGAAAAACTGGAACTCAAGTTCTATAGCATGTTTGAAAAACTTCAAGTTTTCACTGCAAGTTTGTAAAACTTCCAGTTTTGAAAAACTGTAACTCGAGTTCTATAACGTGATGAGAAAACTTGAATTTGGAATCTCAAGTTTTGACTTCTAGTTTTGTTTGTACGTTATGGAACTTCAAGTTTTGAAAACTTAGGACTCGAGTTTTTGAACTTGATCACAAAACTTCTTTTCAAAACTTCCAGTTTCAATATCTAATTTTGAAAAACAATTATAGAACTTTAGTTTGCAAAAACTAAGACTCAAGTTTCAAAACTCTTTTGACAAATTCAACACAGTTTCACAAACATCAAACCAGATTCCAAATCCTGCAAAGTTTTGACTTTAAGATTTGCTTCAGGAAGCTCTAGAAACTTATTAAACTCTATTTTCATCTTCAAGAAATAGTTTTGAGCATCCAAATAAAGTTTAGATGAATGGTAAAGCATCCAAATGAAGTTTAGATGAATGGTAACTTAATGAAAACATTTTAACACTCAAATTGAGTCATTTAACCACATCATCCTTCAATTAAAGAGAATGCACAAAAATAGTTGTAAATCATTATGCATTATAAAAACTTTTACTATGAATCAATACGCATTATGAAAACTTTTTGCTCTATTATATTTGACATCATCAAAACTAATCTTTCTAACATTCTCCCCCTTTCTGATGATGATAAATCCTTCATGAAAATATGTATGAATATGGAAGCAGATATGATGATGCAACATATTTTTCATGACTATTTCTCCCCCTATTTGACATCAGCAAAAAGTTTGAAATATCTCTGCCCCTATTTGACATTTGAAATAGATTGCTGAGGTTTAAAAATGAATTTGAAAGAAGGGAGATCTAGAACCGAAACGGAGTATCTGAAAAAATTTGCAAAGATCTCTTTTAATAAAAATCAAAGATGTTAAAACAAACTTGAAGGATAAAGAGGGAGTTCAGAAATGCTCATTTGTTTTGGCAGATTGATCTTTGAAGTCTAGTGCCTTCCTTTATTGTTGTCTTCACCATGTTTGTGCTATCTTTACAGCTCATATGTTATTTTCAAGATTATTCAATCAAGTTGAGCTTTCATCCATATTGGCATAGGTGATGTTGCAGTGACGGAAGTTCCCAATAAAGCTTGTGAGCAAGCATCAATAATGGTCTGATGAATAGCTTCCAATTCTCCTATCATAATATCAAACTCATTCTTGCTAGGAGATTGGTTAGCATAAACAAGTAATGAGCATGAGAGGAAAATACATCATCAAAACTAATATGAGAGATGAGCTTTTGAAATATAAAGCACCAGTGAATGTGAAGCTCCCCCTTAATGAATGCATGGGTTTAAAAAAATAAGCAATAGAGTTTTATCACATACTCCCATCACTCCTTTTTCAAGCAGGGTCTCTTTCTTATTGTTTTTCATGAATGAACTTGAGACCTGCAAAACTTCGAGTAGACACTCCGATGCTTAGTATTGTTAATAATCAAAATAATAATAAATCAACATTTTACTTACAGTTCATTGGGTTCACCATTCCCAATTCTCTTCAGATGTTCATTAACTACTCTATGGCCAAAGGTTTAATAAAGATGTCTACTATTTGAAGATGAGTTGGAATGAATACGACATTGACATCCTTTCTCTATACATGATCACTGATGAAATGATAATGTATATCGATATGCTTGGTCCGAGAGTGATGTGCAGGATTCTTGGCAAGATTGATAGTGCTGGTATTGTCACAAAAGATAGGAATTTTAGTGAAATTCATTCCCAAATCCTGCAATTATTGTTTTATCCATTGCACTTGAGAACAACAGCTTGTAGCAACAATGTATTCAGCTTCTGTTGAGGATAGTGATATTGTTGATTGCTTCTTAATAAACCATGATACTAATGAACCTCCAAGGAACTGGCATTAACCACTTGTACTCATTCTATCGGTCTTGCAGCCCGCATGGTCAGAATCTGAGTATGCTATAAGCTCCACATTAGTTCCCTTGGGATACCATATTCCAAGATCAATGGCACCAACAAGATATCTGAAGATTCTCTTTACGTTCTCAGCATGTGATTTCTTAGGTGCTACTTGATAACGTGCACAGATCCCAACTCTGAATTGAATATCTGGCCTACATGCTGTGAGATAGAGCAATGAACCAATCATTTCTCTATAACGCTTGATATCATAATCTTTACCATTGATGTCAGCATCAAGTAGTGCAGTAGAGCTCATAGGAGTATTTGCACTCTTGCATTGGACCACACCAAACTTCTTCAATAGCTCCTTTAGGTACTTTGTTTGGCTAATGAAGATGCCGTTCTTCCTTTGCTTGATTTGAAGTCCTAGGAAGAAGTTAAGTTCTCCCATCATAGACATCTCGAATTCTGCCTGCATATTTTGGCAAAGATCATTGTTAGTGGCACCAAACAAGATATCATCAACATAAAGTTGTACTAACATATCAGACTTAGAATGCTTGATAAACAAGGTTGTATCTACCTTGCCTCTAACAAAACCCTTCTTAATTAAGAAATTACTTAATCTCTCATACCATGCTCTAGGTGCTTGCTTTAGCCCATAAAGTGCTTTCTTAAGTTTAAACACATGATTTGGTTTAGAAACATCTTCAAAACCGGGAGGTTGTTTAACATAAACTTCCTCCATAATAAAACCATTTGGAAAAGCACTTTTGAGATCCATTTGAAAAAGTTTAAAATCCATTGAGCAAGCAAAAGCAAGTAGAATACATATGGCTTCCAATGTAGCCACTGGAGCATAAGTCTCCTCATAATCAATCACTTCTTCCTGATTGTAGCCTTTAGCTACTAATCTAGCTTTATTCCTAACAATGATTTCGGATTCATCAAGTTTGTTTCTAAATACACATTTTGAACCAATGGCTGGATGATCATTTGGTCGGGGTACCAAGTCCCAAACTTGATTCCTTTCAAATTTGTTAAGTTCTTCTTCCATAGCAATAATCCAATCATTGTCAGTCAAAGCTTCCTCAATATTTTTAGACTCTATTTAGAAATGAAAGCAAAAAATTGAGCCTCATTTAAAAATCTTTTTCTTGTTTGTATACCTTCATTCACTTCACCAATCACTTGATTGATAGGGTGACTGCGAATGTACTTCCAAGCTTTTAGTTGAGGGGATTAAGGATATTCATATGGTTGATCATTTTCCAAATCATGTTTGGTTGATCATCAGTTGAACTATCCTTATTCACATTTTCAAAACCTTTTGAAATAATAATTTCTTCATCAAATTTAGGTTTTGTTTGAGGTTCAGTTTCAACAAATACTACATACACAGACTCTTCAACTACACAAGTACATTTATTGAAAACTCTAAATTCCTTACTTCTATTAGAATACCCTAGAAATAAACCTTCATAAAATTTATGATCGAATTTACCGAGGTTATCCTTCCATTGTTGTGGATGAAGCACTTGCTCCTAAATACATGTAGATGTGACAGATTAGACTTCCTTCCTTTGAACAGCTCATAAGGAGTCTTTCCAAGTGACATCCGGATGTATGCTCTATTGGATATGTAGCATGCTGTGCTAAGAGCATATGCCTAGAATACATGAAACACCTTCTTCTCTATCATCATAGCTTGTGCCATAACTGCATGTTCTTAGTTCTTTCTTTTCACTACTCCATTCTGCTATGGAGTCCTAGATGCTGAGAAGTTATGGTTGATCCCTTTATTCTCGCAGTATGCTGCAAAGTTTCCATTCTCAAACTCTCCTCTATGATCTATTCTAATAGAGACAATAGATATACCCTTCTCATTTTGGCAAATATAGTGAATAATTCAATGTTTCACTCTTTGAAGCAAGAAATATGGTTCAAGTAAATCTTGAAAAATCATCAACAATAACTAGAAGATAAAGATTTCCTCCTAAACTCTTAACTCTAACTGGACCTATTAAATCCTTATAAAGTAGTTCATGAGGCCTCTTTGTTCAAATCTCTTTCTTTGATTTAAAAGATGATTTGGTTTGTTTTCCCATTTGACATGCATCACAGACTAAATTATTTTTGAAACTTAATTTTGGAATCCCTTGAACTAATTCATTTTTGATTAATCGGTCAAGCTCATTCACGTTAACATGTGCTAAACGTTTATGCCATAAACGACTCTCATCAGCTTGACTAATTAAACAGGAGTTAGAAAAAACATTTTCTAAATCAATGGTGTAGCAATTACCATCCCTTGGAGCCCAAAGTTGGATGTTCAACTTTTCTTTATTTATATGTAGATCCTTCTTGTTGATGATGAAGCATTCTTGTGAATCGAAAATCACCCAATTATCTTTATCAGCACTTTGACTCACGCTTAGAAGGTTGTGACACAAGCCTTCCACGTGATAGACATCCTTCATAGGTGCTCCATTTGCATTGCTGACTTTACCAACTCCAACAATTCTGCCAGATTGGTTGCATCCAAAGCTTACTTTTCATCCTTCATTTTCTTTCAGGCTGACAAACTTGTTTTTGTCACTTGTCATGTGTCTTGAGCATCCACTATCAATGTACCATTGACTAGATTTGGATGCTCTAAGACATACATGCAAAAGAATCATTTAATTTATTTAGGTACCCAAGTGATGTTGGGTCCTTTTGGGTTAGTACTTAGAACCTTTGGAACATAAGTTCCTTTAGGTTCCCATTTGTAAGTTCCTAGGGCTTTCTTCTTCCTAAAGTGACATGATGTAGTTCTATGCCCTTTTCTGTTACAGTAACTACAAAATGCAAATGGCTCAGATGCATGCACAGATTTTTGAAAAAATTTCAAATAACTTTTGTTGCCATTCTTCTTCTTTCTTTTATGAAAATCATTTACGGGGTTATAGCCTATACCACTACGACATTAGTTACTCTTTGGGTTTTCAAAATGATTTGTAACATCTCTTTGCCTTTTGTAAATCTTTCAAGAGATTATGTTAATCTATCATTTTCAATTTTCAAAATTTCACATTTAGAACAAACTGGGGCAGTGACAGTTTTCTCAATCAGTTTTTAAGTTCTCTAACTTACTTTCTAAGAAATTAAAATTCCTTGGCAAATTTCAATAATTCAGTATGCATTTCATCATAATCAGCACGTAATTCTTCATAGCTTGGTTCAGGATCATTTACCTCTTCTGTGTCCGAGTCTTCTTGAGCTACTAGGCAGAGGTTAGCTTCTTCTTCTGCATCGCTTTCTTCATCTGAGGAGCTGTCACCCCATATCCTTGAGACATACGGCTTCTTCTTCTTCTTGAAAGATTTGAATTTCTTTTTCTCCTTCTCTTTTTCTTTGTTCTGGTTGGCAATCTGAGGACAGTCAGCTCTAACGTATCCAGGCTTATTGCATTCATAGCAAACAATCTTGCTGGATCCTCCCTTTTGTAGTCATCGGGTATATTGATCTCTTCTATACATTCTTCTGAACTTTCAAATAACCATTGCAAGTTCTTCATTTTCTACTCCACCTTCTTCATCATCTGTTTCCGGCTCTTCCTTTTCTTTTTCGGTTTTAAGCGCTAGCCCTTTCTTTTTCATTTCATAAATTTTTGAAAGTTCCTTTTTGAACTCTTGCTTGCTCTCATACTCAGCAAGACTTCCAAATAACGCTGCCACAGATGTCATCGATTCTCCTCGGGACTCTTCAATGGCAGTCACGTTTGCCTCCCATTTGTCTAACAGTGTAACACACCTTAAAATACCTCCTTAGCTTCATTTTATATCCATTTGGAACCACTTTTTGGCCTTAAATAGTTTGAAATTCAAAAGAATTCAAATCTGGAAATTTTCATTTTCGGGTTACTATTCACAGAATTTTGGCCCAACTTTGAAAATTCATAACTAATTCTAGAAAAATCAAAATTGAGTGGTTCTAATTTCTATTTGATACAGTTCATTGCGCAAAAATACTAATTGGGTTAGAAACTTGCTCAATTGATACAGTTCATTGCGTAAAAATCTACTATTCAAATGGTAATTTTCCATTTTCCCAGGTTTTTCTGTGATTTTCGCCAAATTTGGAACATCCTAACTCTTCGTACAAAACTCCAATTCTAGTGTTCTTTAGCTTAGTAAGGTTGATAAAAGTAAGAAGTTTTAAAGAACACTAGAAAACTTCATTTACTTATGATTAAACATGATTTAGCCTATATTTAAATCATGAATCAACCTCTTTTGGTTATCACATATGTATAAGTTTAATTTACAAACCACATACAAACATAAACATAAGTTTTTAATATCACATAGCTTTCATACATAAAAGCACAACATTATGCCTTCTTGAATCACCATTCATTTTGCTCTTACCTTTGTTTGAACTTCCACCTACATGGTTGGTTGGGGGATAATGAGATTTTTGGAAATCTCAATAGCAAAACTTTCTAATGCACTTTATAAAATTGCACGACAACTTTCAATATAAGTGTGAATTCATCAAAGTGCAACATGTAGCAATCAAATGCATATGGCCACAGCACACAAAAGCACATATTCACACTTTCAATCATCATAAATTTTCAATACAAGTCATGCATAAATTCATACACATTTTCAAAGTAACTTAGTTAAGGGTAGAAGGTTTTGCTACCTTTAGCTCTTAATCATTCCCTTAAATTTGATGCTTTCTTGATTACTTGAGAAATTAATTCCTTGCACCAAACTCTTGCCTACATAATGCACAACATTATGGCCATTAAACATAAGCCTTACCAAAGTAAGAATCACTTTAAAACTTTATTAAACTCCCTCGTGAATTCTCTTGCTTCCTAGAGGGTTTTAACTTGTCATATGGATTTGTAATTCTTCTAAATTCCTTGGCTCACTTTACCCCTACACAATTTCTCATTTTAAAGCCAATGGAAGAATTAAAATCATCAAAAACACACTTCTTCCTGTACTTTCCATATCTAGATGAAAATTCCAAAAGAAGAGAAAATGTTTCTTTTCAAGCTTTCATCACATTCAAGCACTTTTTCTTACTCCCAAACTCATTTTCATTTGTTTTTTTGGCTTAAATTCAACTATTATACATCAAATATAAATTTGGGCAGCATCTCCCTTTAGGGTTTGACATCCCAAAATTTACAAATCAATCAAACAACAACAACACATACACCAATCAACTCCTTAACTTGCATAGAGTTGTTTGGTACTAATTACTTGATCTAAATCCCTCTTTTTCTCTTTTTTTTGCCACAAGAAGCCTAACATTTCAGCAGCCAAAATCCAGCACAAATCTAAAAACTAAACCGATAGAAGTGAAGAGGAAGTTCCAAGGAGTAGAAATATATGAAAGATTTCATCATAACTCAACTTTACCTTGGATTTTTGGAGCTTTTTCTCTTCATCAATGGCTGCCTCTTCTCTCCTCTTTTCATGTCTGGTTGTGCACGAAAATTGGGCTGGAAAATGGAGCAAAAATCTGATTAAATAAAGTGAACATTCGATCCAACGGTGGAGATTGCTTCTTGAAACATTAACTTAATCTAATGGCTTCATATTTCACCAACACACCAATATGTGCTCTCTCTTTATTGGTCTTCATAAAGTGACAATAATGGCTGCACATGGGGTTAAAAATCTGGTTGGACTTTGGTTACACTAACCAAACCAATTTCCATTCGGTTACTTTTACCGATTACACTTTTTACCAGTAAACATAACTTTATTCCGGTAAATTTTTCTCTACTTTTCTAGAGATATTTTCTTCCTATTTTAATCCCCATAATTCATTTACCAATATGACAAAAATATTTACCCAAAAATACCCTTGAAATTTGTCCAAAATAACAGGGTAATTTTATCATGTCGAAAATCCATGAAAAACGTATTTCCGATGGGCAAATAACTTTTAAGGCATTAAAAATTTCTATAATTTCCACTGATACTCTAGCCCTTTTCCTTTAATCAAATTGCCTTCCGGATTTTCTAAAATTAATTTTCAAATAAAATTATATTTTTAGGATTTTCGGGCCTTTTTCCTTAAAATCGGGAAATTCGCCTCAATCGTATAATGGGCAATAATTTTATTAATTACTATAAAATTTACTTTATTTTCCTGTACCCTGAACTCAACTGATTGAGGTCTCCTGGCATCTCAAATAATTATTTTCGATCGATTTACCTTCGAACTTCTCTAAACAGAGATCTAGGCTACATTTTGACAATCTATCAAATCTCAGTTAATCAGAGTTCTGCTCTATCTTTTGGGCATCTGTGAATTTTTTTGATATTTTGGTCAATAGTTGACTTTTGACTTTGACTTTGTCAAATGACCAAAATGCCCTTACACTTCTCTTAATTACCAAAATACCCTTACTTTGTCTAACTTTTGTAATTCCCATTTTGCCCTTGACTTTTCGCCCTTGATCTTTTGATTAATGACCTTTGGGTCCTTCCCAGAGGGTCACCTATCCTTACACTACTGTAGGACGAGCACGCTTAACTGCGGAGTTCTTACAAAATTTGATCCACTAAGCCAGGTCTGACTTTGGGTTATCCAGCCCATCCGCATCAACTTTTTCCGTGCATTCTATCTGTAGGCTCTAACTTGACTTTTGACTACTGGTTTGACCCCTTTTTATACAATGACATATTACCCTTGGTCTTTATACTTAATGACATTTATGTCCCTAGCTTACATTCTTAGTAATTTTAAAGCCTTAGGACTAAATTGACCAGGGTCTCTTTGGTCCATTGACACCTTGCCTTTCTATATTTTTATTTATGGGCCTTATCTTACTCATAACTATCAGTTTGACCTCTATTTAAATTTACAGAAAATGGTGGATATTACATTTCTCTCCCCCTTAAAATAAGTTTCGTCCTCAAAATTTACATATCTAAGTCATTAACTCCAGGCTCTTAACTTTCATCTCTTCTTCTGTTTCCCTACATACTTTCTCTGGCACTAGCTCTTGCCAGAATATTTTTACAATTATCTGTTATAGGATCTTTCCTTTTATATAGGAAACAGGAAATTTTTGGCGCCTTTGACGTAGGCTTGGGGGTAAGGCCAAACAATACTATTGTCTCATCATTAAGTTCTCAAAAACATTTCTTTGACTAATTTCCTTTAGCCTTGAAGACTGACCTAATTCTCATTAGTGGAGATACCCTTAAAGATATATGATCTCCAACCTTATAATCAACGGGTCTTCTGTTATTGGCATGAATTAATTACTAATTTGTCACATCTCTTCAGCTTTAGCTGCTTAGTCGTTCTATCACTGTTACAAAATCATGCCACTTTCTCTCTTTACTAAAGCTTCTTGATCTTTACTATCTGATCATTACTTTTAAAAAAATGGAATCTTTGAGGCTATCTTACTTCTTACCTCGCATTTCACTAGTCAGCTTCATTCTTTGCTGACTTTTACTAGTTGCAATCCTTCTTTTACTTTACTCTTAACTCACCCCTGTGTCTCTTCTTTCAATATCTGGTGAGTTCGTACGTCATCTAAAGATTCTATTTTTCTTCCTTTCTGAACTTCAGCACTCCAATAGGGAACTTTTAAGATTTCTCACTTCCCTTTATTCTTCTGTGCTTTTATAGTTCAGAGAAACTTTTACTTTACTTTCTAGATCTTATGTTACTTAGCTAGCTTCATAGCTATCTGTTAGTATTCAAACATAACGCTTTAAGCTTTAATCTTTGAAGCTCTCTAACATTTTAACTAGCCTGACTATACTTTATTCAGGGCTTATGGCTTTATCTTTACTTTCCCTCTTTTCAGGAATTGGAATAAGCTTACTCTCATTGACAGCTGACCTATCTAAAGAAATAGTCAAAGGTGCTCTCTCTGGACTAGCTATTCATCATGAGGACATTTTCTTATCTTGAACCCATTCCTGATCATTTTATTCTCATGTTCTAAGAGCAGTATCATACTTTTGACTCTAAGCCTCTTCATAGGCTCCTTTATTGTGGTCCACTATGACCTTATGTGTTGATACCTTGTTTTGATGATAACAAAATTATGTTTAAAAGATTTCAAATTATTGTCAGGATTCAAGTGTCAGAAAGAGTTGGTTCAATAGTTCATGCTGTCACTCAAAGTATTTGAAAGTACTTGAGCACTGGAACTAAGTACTCGAGCACTGCATGTTTAAATCTTGAGAAAATTCAGTACTCTCAGTCAACACTTCAAGTATTGACAGAAAGTACTGTAAATACTCGAGTGTTGTAGTAATGTACTCGAGCAGTGAGTTTTGAAAATGAGTCTTTGACAATACTC
>JANTPZ010138478.1:0-23084 GCA_025593235.1 Vachellia pachyceras
CAATGGAAACCATTGTGAGCTTCTTATGTTGCCCCATGAGAAAGAAAAGAGTAACAGTAAGGCATATGGAATAAACCATTCCCAATATGAAGAGAGAAGGAATAAGCTATTGGCAGTCAGGGAAAGAATTCCCTAAAAAGGTTTGGATACCAGATGAGCTAATAAGAAAAGCATAATGATAATCCTCTTTCTTTGCAATGTATTAGTAAAGATTAAAGTAGTAAGGATTGATGAATCTTGAGATATAGCAGATTGGCATAGAACAAACATTGAAGAAATTAGCCAACGGAATGAATCAGTATCGGAGAATTCAAGTAGCATAGCAAATAGAGATGTGGCCTGAGAAGGATGATCTAAGAAGCATGAAAGAAAATATAAGTTCTAGAAAAGTGCTAGAGTAACAAAAAGGAATAAGCAAGATCTCAGAAAACAACGCTGGTTTCTATGGTTATCTTAGGAAATTATCAGTCTTGTTATCATTGAGGATATATAACTTATTCTTAAGCCATGTTCCATGGTCTAAAAGTTTCTAAAGAGTAAGAATGACTCCCTTAGTAATGTTATGAGACAAGGGTTTGGGACCAAGCCTACAGAATGGCACTGATGCGCATAAGCTTATAATGGACCTCAGTAAAGGAGCCTATGAAGAGGCTCAGAGACAAAAGCATGATTCTACTCTTAGAACATGAGAATGAGATGACCAGGAATGGGCTCAAGATAAGAAAATGTCCTCATGATGCATAGCCAGTATAGAGAGAGTACCCTTGACTATTTCCCTAGATAAGCCAGTTGTCAATTAGAGTGAGCTTATTCAAATTCCCAAAAAGGGAAAGTGAAGAAAGGTAAGTACAGAATAGAGCTATAAATCCTGAATAAGTTATAATAAGGCTAATTAAAGTGCAAGATGAGTCAAAGAAGCAAAGAATGTTAGAAAGTTTCAAAGATTGGAACTTAAAGCCTCCAGCATAAACATGAGTAGATAGTCATGAGGCTAGTTAAATTATGAGATATCTAAATAGCAAAGTAAGAGTTTCTCTAAACTATGAAAGCACCGAAGAGCTAAGGGAAGTGAGAAATCTTAAAAGTTTCCTAATGAAGTGCCAAAATTCGGAATGCTAAAGTTCAGTAAAAAATGTTATATCTCTGCAACGCCTATTGTGAGGCTATGAGTATGAAGAGAAGAAAGAGAATAAGAAAAGCCCTTTTGACTGAATGAACTCACCTAATAATGAAAGGAAAGGACTAAAGAGTGGGTTAAGAGCAAATATGCAGAAAGTTCAAGATAATTAAAGTTAGCAAATAGTAAGGCTAACTAAAGGAGATGAGCAATGGAATGTGAGGCAGCAAGTAAGTTGCCTCAAAAGTTTTATCTTTGAAAAGGAAAGGTCAGTTAGTAAAACTATGGTAAAGAAAGAAATTGACATGATTCTAAACAACAATTGAATGGCTAAGAAGATAAAACCAAAAGATATGTGACTACTAAGTAAGCAAGCCATGCCAATAAGAGAAGATGACCGTTAAAGTTAAAAGTGGATATCATATATTTTGAAAGACATCTCCACTAATGAAGATCAGGTCAGTCTTCATGGTTAAGAAGTTCAGCGAAAGAGATGTGGTGAGAGCATAAAAGCTAAAGACAATAGCTATCGTTTGGCCTTACCCCCAAGGGCGAGTCAAACGTGCAAGGAATTTCCTATTTCCCATTAAAAAAGTGACCTAGCAAGAGCTAGTATATTAGAGAAAGTCATGTGGGGAAACAGAATGGAAGATAAGAACTAAGAGTTTGCAGTCATTTAACTCGAAGGTGTAAATTTCGAGGATAAAATTTATTTTAAGGGGGAAGGAAATGTAATATCCCAAATTTCGTAAAAGGAAATAAAGGCCAAAATGATAAATTATGAAAGGATTTAAGGCCTATAGCTAAGGCAAAATAGAAAAGACTAAGTCGCGAGTCTTGAGGATTCTAAGTAAAAATGACTAAGGGGCAAAATGGTCATTTAGCCTAAATGACAAGGGTAAAATGGTCATTTTGATTAAAAAGGACTAGGAATAAAATGTCATCAAATAATAAGGACATTTTGGTAATATGGCCAAAAAGTCAAAGTTGACTTAAAAGTTAAAGTTGACAAAAATTGTCAAGCTGACCAAAAATGTCAGTCACCCAAGGGTAAGTTTAGAATCAAGAAAGAGTAGAAAAAGTGATGGCATTTTTGTAATTATGAGAGAAGTAAGAAAGGTAGTTGAATTTTCGTAATTATGGACAATGTATAAAATGCAATGCCATTTTTGTAATTAAGGGTTTTTAGAGGACTGGAAGATAGAGAAATAATTATTCGAGGTAGCAGGAGCCCTCAAATGCTGGAGACCCAAACTGAGAAAAGTTTAGTTGGGTCATAAAGTATTTTATAAAACTATTACTCAGTATTAGGTGTGGGCAGTTTCAAAGTATAAAGAACAACAGTGCTCAAAAGCCCCGAAAAAGTATTTTCTTATAAACTTAATTACGGAAAAACCAGGATGAATTTTGAGGAACGGAAAAGGCTAGAGTAAGAGGGAAAAATATAGAAATTTTCCATGTCCTTAAGTCAAATTGACCGCCGAAAGCCCGTTTTGCGGTGTTACACGCAAATGAAGGAATCCTGATGAGTATAAGGAAAGCCCGGGGATGCTTAGGGCTAAGGCATGGTGCCACCTAGGAAAGGAGGCCTAGGGAATGGCACCACATGAGAGAGAAAGTCTTCGGACAAGTAAAAAGATAGTTATTTTACGAAAATGCGTGCCATCGGATTAAGTAAATGGATAGGCAGAGACCCAGTTAGCCCAACCAGGCTTTTTAGGGAAGCTAAAAGTCACTTTTTGTTATGCAATAAGAAGGGGATAAGTGGCACAACCACAACCAAGTATGGCCCAACATCATCCCCAAGTTTCAATATCAACCACACAAATTAAAAGAGGAACTTTAATAAGATAATCTCCTCTCTCTCTCTTCCCCTCATTTCCATCCTCCCTCCTCTCTCTCCCAAGTCTAGAATTTTCTCTCCTCTCCCAAGCTTCTAAGATCCCTTTTTTGCTCCCATAAGGAAGAAGAAAGAGGTAGCACACAAGGTAACCAATCAAGCTCTTAAATCTTCATCTTTTCTCAAGCTAGCTAGCAACTTCTACTACATTCCTCTTGGTATGTTTTCTTGAATGAGCCTCTCTTTTGGAAGATGATGGCTAGGGTTTCAAGAGATAGAAATGGAAAAGAGAAGTCTTTTAAGGTAGTAAATGGTTGCAAGTTCTTTCTTGAGTAGTAAAAGCTAGCTTGATGGTTGTTGATGGTTGTTTTGAGTTGTTGTAAAATTATTGGAAGCTCAAGATTATGGGCAGGTGCTGCCCAAATTTAGTTTGGCCTAAGGGGAGGTCTATTTGGGTTAATCAATGTTATGAAAAGGGGTTTTGGAAGCAAGAAAACACATGGTTACATGAACAAAGTTGAAAAATTCTTTCTTTCCCCATTTTTGCTGTTTTGGGCCATGCCATTAAAAAAATAGGAGGGCTATGTTCTTGAGTGTTTTGATGGTTCCAATGGCTTTAAAATGATGTTTTGTGTAGGGAAAAACTAAAAGATGGAATTTAGAAGCCTTAAGGGCCATAAAAACTAAGTCTTGAACTTGTAGGACTCTTGAAAAACCAAAAAGGGCTTTTTTGCGTTTTTGCAAGTTTTATGGCATCTTGTTGGTTGTGTATTTACATGAATATTATGCCATGATATTTAGAGTTTTAAGATCTCTAAGAGTGTACTTGGAAGAGATCCAAGGGAACATTGAAGTTTGAGTAAAAAAAAGCAAAGTAAAGGTAGCAAAACTACTAATCTCCTCTTATGTTTATGAAAATGAGTTGTGAATGTTACATGAACTTTTATTATGATTAAAGTGAAGTTTGATGTGTCACATATTTATATGTTCATACACATGCTTTAAATTAAAGTTATATATGCACATTCACAATATTTTGATTATGTGGTTTTGCTATTGGGATTCCCAAATCTCATTCCCCACCAACTGATCGTGTAGGTGGAAGCTCAAGAAAGGGTAAAGAAAAAGTTATAGATGAATAAAGCAATTGCTCCTTGCTTGCATGGTTTTGTGTAAATATTTGAGTTGCTAACTCTCCTGAAATTGTTGTTGTGTTTGTAACCCTAAACCTCTATAAAAACTATTATGTGGATATGTGATGATACATGCACGAAAAAGGGCTAAAACTAACAAGGAATGGTAAGGGAATAATCATGCATGTTAGAGGTGGGTTAAAAACCAAAAAGAGGTTTTGGTGAATTTTAACAAAAATTGGTTTTCAAAGGTAAAGGAGTTCCAAAGGCCCTGAAAAATGAATCTTCCTCATGTGGCAAGGAAAAATAGCAAAGAAGCTTCGAATGTGCCAAAACTATCCAGTAAGAAACTACACATCCTAAGCTTTAAAATGATATAAAATTTATGAAATTGGATGTGTATTTTGAGAGATATGATTTTCCAAAGTTTAAAGGAAAAACTGGAAAACTGGAATTGACCAATTGAATAGTAAATGGTTTCAAAATAAACTGATTCAAATGGACAAGAATTGGAACTAGTGAGTATTTTTTCCCCAATAGATCACTTAATAAGCTAAATTTAGAAATTAGAATCACTCAGTTTCGATTTTTTAGAATTAATTATAATTTTTCAAAGTTGGGCTAGACATCTAGAAAATGGGCCGGTGAACAATAACATCGTTTTTGAAGAAAAAGAAAAATTTTCATGTTCATTAAAAAGGCCAATTTGAGTTATCAAAGCCCAATAGTGGTTCTAAAGTGATCTAATATGTGGAAATAGGGGGAAAATATGAGGAGTTACAATCGACACCCTGTCTTTTTTTAATGTTACATATTAAACCTTAATTGAATGAGCAAATTACTTGAAATCAAGTGATAGCACATCAACATTAAATTACAAACCACGTTTTCCATTATCTCAACCTCCAACTTCAATAAAGTCAAAGAATATATAGCTAGATCCTAGCTTTACTAGAGATTGAATAAACAGCTCAATTTAAGTCTTACAATCTAAGAGGATGCATAATATAATCCACTTGGAATCAAGTGAGAGAAAATCAGAGTGAACAAATCATTTCATAAATATAAATAATACATAAAATTTGCTACTCACAATAAAATATGAAAGGTGTAATTTACTTCCCAAAGCATGAATTACATTAAATAACACACAGGTCAAATTTTGGGATGTAACAATTCTCCCCAAATAATTAAATTCCGTCCTCAAAATTTAAATCATACATTAGTCCTAAATTCAGGATATTTCTTCCTCATCTCTTCTTCTAATTCCCATGAGGCATGGATGACATCGTCCTCCTATTCCTGAACATTACTTTCTCGATCCCTGAGTAGTCTGATCTCAGAAATGAAAACTCCTTTTAGTTACAGTATGGCCATACATTTCTTAGACTGACACATCAAGGGGCCCAATAATATCTCTCAACTAATACGAGGGACAAATCCCATCTTAATCACTCACATTCCTTAACACGAAAGATCCCTAAGCCCGATTATACCCTTTATTATCACCCGGTCAAAGGTGACTTTGGATTAACTCAAAGCTTAGCGACTCTCATGTAGGAATCCTTGATGATCTCATGTTAAGGGGTATGGTAATGTGATTACACATGAGATAAGCTAATGACTTATCCATACAGCTTTCTCATAGTTGGTCGGTCCATCATCTTCTCCACTTACAAGTGCCTATGACTTTGACTTGTCTCTATACCTTATTAAATTCATACTGGTCTTACTTTATCTTCGCTCCTAAATAGATAACCGACAAGGAACATTTAAGAAAATCTTCATAATTTTCCCTTGGATGCAACTATTGTAATAAACATGCAAAAGCTATGATGATTAAATAGAGAAAATACATTAAAATAAATAATTCTTGAGGTACAATGATCGGCACCTAGGGCACAATTTCCAACAGTTCTTTCTTATCTGACCATTACATATAGTAGGAGGATATCTTGAAAAAAATTATTTCCAATCCTTCTTCTTTTCTTCTCCTGTCAGCCTTCTTCTTCTATCTTTCTTTCTCTTTTTCTACATCTGTCGACACCCTGCTTTTTTTAATGTTACATATTAAACTTTAATTAAATGAGCAAATCACCTAGAATCAAGTAATAGCACATCAACATTAAATTACAAACCACGTTTTCCATTATCTCATCCTCCAACTTCAATAAAGTCAAAGGATATATGGCTAGACCCTAGCTTTACTACATATTGAATAAACAACTCAATTCAAGTCTTACAATCTAAGAGGATGCATAATATAATCCACCTGGAATCAAGTGAGAGAAAATCAGAGTGAACAAATCATTTCATGAATATAAATAATACATAAAATTTGCTACTTGCAATAAAATATGAAAGGTGTAATTCACTTCCCAAAGCATGAATTACATTTAATAACACACAGGTCAAATTTTAAGATGTCAAAATTCTCCCCAAGTAAATAAATTTCATCCTCGAAATTTAAATCATACATTAGTCCTAAAATCAGGATATTTCTTCCTCATCTCTTCTTCTAACTTCCATGAGGCATGGATGACATCGTCCTCCTATTCCTGAACATTACTTTCCGATCCCTGAGTAGTCTGATCTTAGAAACGAAATCTACTTTTAGTTACAATATATACTGCCATACATTTTTTAGACTGATTCATCGAGGGGCCCAATAATATCTCTCAACTAATATGATGGATGAATCCCATCTTGATCACTCACATTCCTCGACATGAAAGACCCCTAAGCCTTATTATAGCCTTTATTATCACTCGATCAAAGGTGACATTGCATTAACTCAAAGCTTTGTGACTCGCATGTAGGAAGTCATGATGATCTCAGGTAAAGGGGCATGGTGATGTAATTACACATGAGATAAGCTAATGACTTAATCCATACAGCTTTCTCATAGTTGGTCGGTCCAGCATCTTCTCCTCTTACAAGTGCCTATGACTTTGACTTGTCTATATACTTGATAAAAGTCATACTGGTCTTACTTTATCTTTGCTCCCACATAAATAACCGACCAGGAACATTTAGGACAATCTTCATAATTTTCCCATAGACTATCATAATAAACATGCAAAAGATGTGATAATTAAATAGAGAGAATACATTAAATAAATAATGCTTGAGGTACAATGATTGGCACCTAGGGCACAACCATTACTTATAGTTGGAGGATATCTTGAAGAAAATTATTTCCAATCCTTCTTCTTTTCTTCTCCTGTCAGCCGCCTTCTTCCTCTTCTTCTGCTATCTTTCTTTCTCTTTTTCTACATATGTTGACACCCTGCCTTTTTTAATTGAATGAGCAAATCACTTAGAATCAAGTAATAGCACATCAACATTAAATTATAAACCATGTTTTCCATTATATGATCCTCCAACTTCAATAAAGTCAAAGGATATATAGCTAGATCCTAGCTTTACTAGAGATTGAATAAACAACTGGATTCAAGTCTTATAATCTAAGAGGATGCATAATAAAATCCATGTGGAATCAAGTGAGAGAAAATCAGGTTCAATAAATCATTGTATAAATATAAATAATACGTAAAATTATGCTACTCACTATAATATATGAAAGGTGTAATTGTCTTCCCAAAGCATGAATTCCATTTAATAATACATAGGTCAAATTTTGGGCGGATACAATTCTCCCCCATTAAATAAATTTCGTTCTCGAAATTTAAATCATACATGAGTCCTAAACTCATGATATTTCTTCCTCTTCTCTTCTTATTCCCATGTTACTTCCCGAGATGACAATCCCTTCCATACCGCTTTCACAAAATGGTATGCTTTTACTTTTGAGTTGCTTCTCTTGCTGGTCAATAATCCTAATAGGGAAAGTTTCATAGGTTATCGTGATATTCAAATTCTATTTGTAAAGGAAGCAAAGTCTATATATATCTTGATATTCAAATTATGAAATTTGAATTCTAAAATTCAAATTTGGATTAATCTTGATTTGATCATATCATACCCATTTATTTATTCCAAACAATGAGCCAATGAATTTTTCCTTATAAATAAAATCAATGTTAGTTATCAGTAAATAATATCTCTCAACTAATGCGAGGGACAAATCCCATCTTGATAACTCAGATTCCTCGACATGAAAGACCCCTAAGCCCGATTATAGCCTTTATCATCACCCGGTCAAAGGTGACTTTAGATTTAGTCAAAGCTTAGGGTCTCTCATGTAGGAATCCATGATGATATCAGGTCAAGGGGCATGGTGATGTGATTACATATGAGATAAGCTAGTGACTTAATCCATGCAGCTTTGTCATAGTTGGTCGATCCAGCATCTTGTACTCTTACAAGTGCCTATAACTCTGACTTGTCTCTATACCTTATCAAAGTCATACTGGTCTTACTTTATCTTTGCTCCCTCATAGATAGGCGACCAGAAACATTTAGGACAATCTTCATATTTTACCCATGAAAGCAGCTATCATAATAAACATACAAAAGCTATTATAATTAAAAAGAGAAAATATATTAAAATATATAATGTTTGAGGTACAATGATTGGCACCTATGGCACAATTTCCAACAGTTCTTTCTTACCCAACCATTACTTATAGTAGAAAGATATCTTGAAAATTATTTCCAATCCTTCTTCTTTTCTTCTCCTATCAGCCACCTTCTTCTTCTTCTTCTTCTTCTATCTTTCTTTCCCTTTTTCTACATCTGTCGACACCCTACCTTTTTTTAATGTTGCATATTGAACATTAATTGAATGAGCAAATCACTTAGAATCAAGTGATAGCACATCAAGATTAAATTACAAACCACGTTTTCCATTATCTCATCCTCCAACTTCAATAAAGTCAAAGGATATATAGCTAGATCCTAACTTTACTAGATATTGAATAAACAGCTCAATTCAAGTCTTACAATCTAAGAGGATGCATAATATAATCCACCTGGAATAAAGTGAGAGAAAATCAGGGTGAATAAATCATTTCATAAATATAAATAATACATAAAATTTGCTACTCACAATAAAATATGAAAGGTGTAATTCACTTCCCAAAGCATGAATTACATTTAATAACACACAGGTCGAATTTTGGGATTTCAAAATTCTCCCCCATTAAATAAATTTCATCCTTGAAATTTAAATCGTACATTAGTCCTAAACTCAAGATATTTCTTCCTCTTCTCTTCTTCTAATTCCCATGTCACTTCCCAAGATGACAATCCCTTCCATATCACTTTCACAAAATGGTATGCTTTTACTATTGAGTTGCCTCTCTTGTTGGTTAATAATCCTAATAGGCAAAGTTTCATAGGTAAAATTGTCCTTCACCTCTAGCTCTCCATGCTCAATAATATGCTCATGATCATATTGATACTTTTTTGGTTGTGAGACATGAAAGACGTTGTGCAACTGGCTTAAGTGTGGTGACAAGGCTATCTGATAAGGCACTAGCCTGATTCATTATAGAATTTCAAATGGACCAATATATTTAGGATTCAATTTTTTTCATTTTTATCGACTATCCTATACCTATGGTGTCATTTGTATTCTTGAGTGATAACTATTATTATATGTGAACTCAACAGGTGATAAAAACTTATCCTAGCTCTTTTTTTAAATCCTGCACACAAGCTCTCAACATATCTTCAAGTGTTTGAATAGTTCTTTCTGTTTGACCATCTGTTTGCGGAGAATGTGTTGTGCTAAATCTCAATTTGGTTTCCATAGTTTCTTGTAAAACTGTACAAATTCTGGAGGTAAAGTGAGGATCCCTATCAAATATTACTTTATTTGGTACTACATAAAGCCTTACTACTTCTATGATGTATATATGTCTCTAGCTTATAACTAGCTTTAATGGCTATGAAATGGGCAGATTTTGTCAATATATCCACCACTACCTATGTAACATCATATTTATTTGTGGTTATGGGTAAACCAACAACAAAATCCATCGTATCATAGCACTTTCCCATTTACATTCTAGATTAATCTTAACCATTGTAAGGAGAGTTGAGGTATTTATAATAGCTCTCCCCTCATTGTGCCTCTCTCTCTCTCTCTTCCTCTTTGACTTTGTCCTTCTTCTTTTCCCTTTTTCTTTTCTTCTCTTGTGGGCCACCTTCTTTTTCTTCCTTTTTCTCTCTCTCATTTTGTACATCTGGCAACACCCTATATTTTTTTTAATGTTACATATCACCTTAATTGAATAAGCAAATCGCTTGGAATCAAGTGATAGCACATCAACATTAAATCACAAGCCATGTTTTTCCATTATCTCATCCTCCAACTTTAATAGTGTCAAAGGATCTATAACTAGATCCTAGCTTTACAAGAGATTGAATAAACGGTTCAATTGAAGTGTTACAATCTAAGGGGATGCATAATATAATCCACTTGGAATCAAGTGAGAGAACATTAGGATCAATAAATCCTTGTATAAATATAAATAATACTCACTATAAAATATGAAAGGTGTAATTTACTTCCAAAGCATGGATTACATTTTATATCGTACAAGTCAAATTTTGGGCGACCTGCCGTTGGTGGCTGCTGGTCAGAGGTCCAGTGGCCAAATATTTTTTTTTTATAGTTTCAGAAATGAAAGTAATAAGAAAACTATAGTATTTAATATCGAAACTCAAGTAGATATTCAGGAAAAATATTCTGCAAACCCATGTAATATATAAGATCGGAAAGCGTAAGATCGGTAAAATATAAGTACTGACATATTTGTGGGCATTGAACATGTAATATATTGCCCGATTATGTTAAGTTAGTCTTGGCAAAAAAAAAAAAAAGATTATGTTAAGTTAGTCAGATTTTTCATCTGTGGGATAATTGATCTCTCGTTTTCTCACAAGCACTTGTTCGGGAGTTATTGGGCGGATGAGCATTATTAGCTCATTAGCTGTATAGGTACATAATTTTATTTGAACACACAAGTCGCACGTGTAAACTTTTTTTTTTTAATCCAACTCTTTTAACTAAAGCAAAAATATCCTTCAGTTAAAGGAAATTTTGTTCTGTTCAAGAATCAGAGATCATTTTCAATCAAATTTTGAATTTTTGTATGGAATTTGGCTTCTTCTACTTCATTTTTATTTACTTTTTTTATTTTTCTTTTGATCTCTTTTTATTTATGAGTACTGTTTGACAACAAATATGGATACATCTCTCAGCGGATTGAGCATCGAACTGTAGTTCACTATATTATTAGAGTCTAACACATTCCACTTGATACAGCACGTTGCTTTTTCTAACACGACTTGTGAGCGTAGGTTATCTCATTTTAGTCTTCTTTTGTATTAGATATGTAGGCCAACTACATTTGAAATATTTATTGGGTCTACAGAATCTTCGTCGAGAGTGAAAAAGGCAATGAAATCTTAGAATATCAAATCATGCACCTAATGCCAATAATTTGTTTATAAAGTGAGACGTTGCAGGTTCTATATTTGTTTTTCTAAATTCAAATAAAATAAATTGTGTCTAAAATGGCGTCCACTTGCCATTAGAATATTTCTCTCTTCGAATTGTAAAGTGAAGTGAAATGAGAAAGCAACTTTTCTGTAAAATGAGATATATGTACTTTTAAAAAAATTAAGAAAATTTTAAAAATTGAATTTAGTGAATTTAAAATCTTAAAAATATATTCGATGCAATTTATTAATTATAAACGTTTTCTTATTTAATTAGGAAATTCCAGAGATGTAAGAATGCGCATGGAGATAATGCGTTGTCAGTCCTTTTCCTTATTGTGTCAATTTAAAGTTTATTAATTGGAATACTAGGAAGGTGTATTTCTGCTTTTTGTTAATATATATATATATATGTTTTAGAATAAAAATTGTTTTTTAAAACATGTTTAGAAGAGAAAAAAGAAAAAAACAATTTGGAGAATTATTTTAAAGAATTGATTTTGAGAGCAAAATAAGTATAAAACTTGTTTGGAACAACTGCTCATAAAATTAATTTTGAGAACTAAGAGAAGATGAAAGGTAGAGCATAGAGTGCAATGACAATGCAATGACGACGAATGGAAAGTTGGAGGCTCAGAGATGACATTAGTAAGCGTGAGAGACAAAACAGGGAGTGTGACTAATTAAGAAGTTAATGACTTCGAAAATCTCTGCAATAATCCCTTCATTAGTTAAGGTGATACATCATTAGATTTGTTGAGAAATTAGCATTTTAAGCTCAAAATATGATTATTTAAATTCAAATGAGACCTCTCATGTATGATACTTTGTTCAAACACTTTAATTTGAAGCCCCAAAGTTCAAACAAAATATGATCAATGACTCCATTTTCAGCATATATTTAATTAATGATGTTTTTGAAGTCTTCATTCTCATTTGTTAATCCAATTGTCATCTGTTTTGTTAAAACCCCTCTTAAACAAACCCATTCATGCTTCCGTAATTTTCTTGAATCTTGCTCTTATAATTGATCCACTTAGAATTTGTAATGACTCATTTCGAATTGAAGGGTCAGTTTGCACTTTGCTGGATCACATCATAGCTCTAGTATTATTATAATTTATAAATTATGTGAATTTGTAATCTAAATCTAACTGATTATTACGTCATAATCATACCAAACCAAATGTATTAAGAACACACCCACTTGATTAGCCTAGTTTCTTCGAAGATAGAAACGAGAATAATATTTTCAAATGAACAAAACTATTGATTTTAGTTTAATAATCGATTGATATATATACTTCTTTTCACTGGTCCTTCAAAGTTTGTTATGTTTCCTTTTTTTTTCTTTTTTTAAATTGAATCTTTTGGTCCATCTAATTAAGAAACTGTAAGATCGAAGGATAAATACAAGTAATGACATATTTATGGACATTAAATTTATAATATATTGCCTGATTATTTTAGGGAAAATGACAATAAGAGAACCTTGAAGATATGAAATAACAAAGAACTATGAGAAGATTACACAATGACAATAACATGTGACATCCCAAATTGGCATTTTGAAATTGAAGCAAAACGTCAAAATTCTCCTTTCTGTATTTCACGGCTAACATGGAAATGTGCTATGCAGTGACGACAGAGAGAGGGAAAGGGGCCCGACTCGCAGAAGGGGAGGAAAATATCTATAAGGTTGACGCCATGTCAGCTTGCCAACTAGATAATGAAATGTTGACTTGAGCGAATGAAGAGTTGCCACTTGTATAACATAGTCAAACAAATGAGTTAACAGGTAAAGTTAACCGTGTCTAACCTTAATGATAAAATTGCTTATATTAAGACTTCTGGATTTCATTGAACTCTGAAAACTTTCGGAGCATAATTACTCCAAAAGTGATACTTTCTTAATAAAAATGGTGATTTTAATTCCTCTCATTAAATAATGAAGAAGTAGAATAATAAGAATTCGTGCTGATCATTGCTACTCCTAAACCTGGATTCTGAGACAATAAAAAAAAAAAAAGTAAAGCTGATTTGTACGACTCCTCAAATGAATAAATCATCAACCCATAAAGAAACAATAATATATAATGAGCCAGCTGGCAAATGTCGCCACTTGGCACATTGTGAGGTTTTCTAATGAATAGAAAAAGAATCAATGAACATGGCAAAAAAAAAAAAAGAAAAAGAATCAATGAAGGTGCACAGTACGTAGGGTACAGAGTCAGCGCATCATATTATTACACGGGCCTGTTTCCATTTCCCAATCCCTGTCATTCGCACGCTAATCAGCAATCGGCACCCCCTTTCACAGCAACAAGAGCTTTAAATAATTAGCGTCTATTTTTAAAAACCCCGCCTAAACCTCCTCCTTAATCCCTCCATATATATACTACATACACACACCTCACCAATCTGTTTCTCTCACCTCTCCCTCTCTTTCAGAGCATTAACCCCTCCTTAATTCCGCCCCTTGCCGGTGAACCGCGACCATTAATTCTCCTTTCTGTATTTCTTCTAAAAGGGTCTACCGCCCCTTGTCGTCACTGCACAGCGAGCTTGGTAGCCTTGGCCATCAGTGTGGGGATTTATTTGACAAAATGATAAAGGAGGAATTTGATCTCACCACCTCTTAGAAGCCAAAAACATTAGTGGCCCTTGAACCATCCATCCTCTTCAATACAAAGACATATATGTATTGCAAAACGAATGTAATTTACGTGTTAGCTTTGATTGTTAGATCATTCATAGCTTTTGTATAAATATTCTTTACATTTTATTAGATATTAAAAATTATCCTTTATCAAGTGACAAAGTCATATTTTGAGGTCATGCAAAACTTTTACGCAGCTATTGCCAATATTTTATTTCCTTCAAATAACTTTTGTTTACCAAGTAAGCAACTTCATGCTTTCAAGTCATTCACATGTCTTGCATGGTTATCCCCTACATTTCATTCACTACTAACATATCTAGATTATCAAGTAATAAAGCCACACTTTCATATTTTTCACAACTTTTGCATAGACATTCATTCTCTACATTTCATTAGCCATTAATAACTTAGTAGGAAATGGCTAATGAAAGACTTCGTTTACCAACTTTTATTGCCAAATAACCGAAGTTGTTAGTATACCAAATGAAATGTTATGAATATTTGCACATAACTTGTGAATAACTTGAAAGTATAGCTTTGTCACTTGGTAAATAAAAAATTGTTAAAAACTAATAAAATATAGAGAATAGTTATGCAAAGGTTGTGAATGATTTGAAATGGTGATTTTTTTACTTAGTAATTAAAAGTCATTAATAGCTAAGGATATATAGGAAATAACTACGCAAAACTTGTGAATAACTTGAAAGCATACATAGTACATGAAAGTTGTTAACGGCTAATGAAATGTAGGGAATAACTATTCAAATATTGTGATTAACTGAAAACATGGTTTTTAGTTGATACCTATATTTTGATGATAATAAATGTATTTTTAGTTTTTGCAGGAATTATCATTACATTATAGTATAATTAAACTTGAAAATTGATATTTATTAATAATATCTGAGCGTGTTCTCTTTCCACTCGAGTAGAAATTTTTCGTACTTATAAAAATATTTTTGGAAAACATTTTCACTCAAGTAAAGTATTTCTCACTTGAGTATAGCATCATAAGGTTTTAAAATTAAACACTTGAGTAAAAGTTTGCACACTCGAAGTAACATTTCAAAATGATGTTTTACTCAAACAATTCAAAGTACACTCGAGTAATGATTAGAGTATTAGTAAGTATCACACTAGAGTAAGTTAGAAGGCACTCGAGTATTCCACCTTTAGTGTCACACACTCAAGGCCACTCAAGTATATGTTGGAAATTGTACCCTAGAGATCAATCATTATACCTCAGACATTATTTATTTTAATGTATTTTCTCTATTTAATTATAATAGCTTTTGTATGTTTATTATGAAGATTATCCTAAATGTCCTTGATCGTCGATTATCTATGTGGGATCAAAGAAAAAGTAATACCAGTATGCCTTTGATAAGGTATAGAGATATGAGTCAAAGTCATAGGCACCTGTAAGAGTATAAGGTGTTGGACCAACCTGCTATGAGAAAGCTGCATATATTAAGTCGTTAGCTTATCTCATGTGTAATCATGTCATCATGTCCTTTAACCTTAGATCATCATAGATTCCTACATGGGAGTCGTAAAGTTTTGACTTAGTTAAAAGTTACCTTTGACCGGTGATGATAAAAGCTATAATCGGGCTTAGGGGTCTTACATGTGGAGGAATATAAGTGATTAAGATGAGATTTGTCCTTGCATTAGCTGTTAGATATTATGGGGCCCATCGATCAGTGAGTCTGAAAAATATATGGCTATACTATAATGAAAAGGAGTTTTCATTTCTATGATCAGACTGCGCAAGGATCGAGAAAGTCATTGTTAGGAATAGGAGGATAACATCATCAACGCCTCATTCTTGACCAAGATATTGTGTGACAAAAGTGAGATAATGTGGTTGTATGAAAGGTTGTGTTGTGTTAATAATCCTCATATGATTGGGCCAGTCGCAACGTCTTGCTAGAAGGCACTTCAACATATAGTCTAGTACTGAGTTTAGCCCACTGTCAACTTCATTAGGGCGTACAGGGTCGCATGCTAGAATAGCCGAATATGAGCTTTAATTCTAAGGTTTATTCAAATTATATATATTATAACAGCAATATTATATGTTAGTTTCAATATTTAGTTTATTTAATAAATTAAATAATTAACATTGATATTCATATTTAATTTATAAAGATAAATTAAGTTCATTGACTCATTATTTGGATTAATTATATGAATATGATTTGATCAAATCTGATTAATTTAAATTAAAACTACCAAATTTCAAGTTTTGAATTTCAGATTTCAAATTTCAAGATTAATGAAGATTAATCATAAATATCTTTTGAATTTAGAATTTCAAGATTTATAAAGATCAATCTTGAATATCTTTCTTGAAATTTAAATTTCCAGATTAATCAAGATTAATCTTGAATATCTTCTTAAATTCAAATTTCAAGATTAATGAAGATAATCTTGAATATCCTTTTGAAGTTTAATTTCAAGATTAATAAAGATTAATCTTGATTATCTTTATATCTTTATAAAATCCAAAATTTTAAGATTAATAAATATTAATCTTGAATTATGATGCACTCCATGAGATCTATAAATATGAGGGCTCATGAGCAACAAAGTTATGTAATTTGAAGTTGGTTTAAGCCACAGAAACATTAGAGAGAGTGAAATGTCAAAGGCGCTAGCATGCTTCTATCGTTGGGAACTGTTTGCGTGGAAACTAATAGAGGGAGACAATTATAAGCATTGGCTCCTTCAAATCATGATCAAGAACGCGGATAAGCTTGAGCAGACCGTGGGCGTTGTGAACTGAAATATTTCCAAATGCGAAGGAAGATTTAAATTTAAGAATCGAAAATGTGTCACACTATCTCCTCAGTCTAAATGTCTTTGGGAAATCCATACGTGGGATTAGAAAAATTTTAATTTGTAATCGTTTCTTCTGCTACATGTATGTTCTAATCCCAACAGTATAGTAGTCGAGTGCAAGATGTTTCACTCAAGTACTGAAGCCTCACTCAAGTACTGAAGCCTCAGTACCTCACTCTCACTCATGCTCAAATAGGAATGCAAGTGTAGAAGACTCAACACTACTCAGCACTCGAGTATGAGCTCTTTGTACTTGAGTATCGAAATGTTTTTGAGACACTACTCTCACTTGCACTCGAGTAACCAGTGGAAGTGGACACCACTTTTACTCTATCACACACCTACAATGGCACTCAAGTTACTATAAAAGTATTTGCAAAACATTCAAGTAACCCTTTTCACACTCAAGAAATTCTTCAAAACTTCGGTTATATTGAAATGAATTTCAAATAGCACTCTAGTAACCTTAAACACACTCAAGTATTTACTTTATTTTTCTTAAACTAACTCTTATTTTAGGTTGGCATCGAATTTATTTGAAATCTTTCCTTAACCATACTTATTGATATAATTCATACCTACTTTCATAAATGTTTAACACCTCATCATTACTAGAAACTCACATATTAGCAAGGAAAATTAGTGATGACTTTGAAATTTCTCTCTAAATAGTCCAATTAGCGACGAATTTAGTGAGGAATATTAAATTCCTCTCTAATGTCCAAATTAACGACAACTTAAATATTCCTTTCTAAAATGCCCAATAGTGAGGAACATTATATTCCTCTCTAATTTTCCATGTTAGCGAGGAAAATTATCGATGACATAGATGTTCCTCTCTAAAATGGCCAATTAGCAAGGAATATTATGTTCCTCTCTAATTTTCCAAATTTGTGAGGAAAATTAGCAACAACTTGGATATTCCTTTATAAATTACCCAGTTAGTGAAGAATTTAGCAGGAATATTATATTTCTCTCTCATTTTTCAAATTAGTGAGAAATTTTTTTACTGTAATATTGAGTTATTCATATTCAATTTTAGCATAAAATTTTAGAGGGATAAAGGAGTTAATATATTTTTTTTTCAATTTCCCTCTTATATTGTTTAAATTTTGGAGGACTCCCTCTTATTTAAATTTCCTTCTTATATTAAATTTTGGAGGGTTGGCGGACCACTTTCCCTCCTATTTTTTTTCCTAATTTTCTCATTTGTAATTCGCTTTTCCTCTTGTTTAACTAATGGATATCACTGGTCAGACTGTTATATAGGGCAACATAGTATCATTCTTAAAATTTATAAAAAAAAATAACGTGCCAATTGAAAGTGTAGGATAATAAAAAGACTTTCAAAACAAAATTTGCTTTTATTAAGATAATAAAAAAGAATAACTAATGTAACTTAAATTTAAGAATACGTGTGTGTACAGGTCGTACCTTATAAACCATGAAAATTATTAAAGAATCCCCATGAAAATTATTTTAATCTATCATATCTAAAATCTACAAGAACCTCACTACTTATAAACCATTTAGAGTACAGGTCGTATAACAAAAATAAAATATAATGGAATAACCTTCTTAAAACTCTATAATGTAAAGGCCCAACATCCAAGAAGTATTGTTGGAATATGGGTCACCCTTGATGGATTAGACTCAAACCTATGTCTTGGGGTATGTATGTAAATAAACACACTTGTGGGAATAGATTGAAATTCCCAGAATATAATTTTGAATTTGTAAATTTTAAACCTTTTAGTGGGAACGGTTTTGCCAGTGGGAAAATATAGGTAGTTAGAGTTTTTGAATTATTATGAGAATGGATTATCCCTTAAGAGGTGGAATAACGATATACAGGAATGCGAGCATGACTTTTTCCTCTCTCCCATGAAAACTCTGTCCCACTCTCTCTATGTAAACTCCATCCCTTCCTTTTCTCTGTGAATTTGTTGTGTATATATTGAGGGTCCAAACCTGCGATTCTTAAGTCGAGTGGGTATATGGAGAATACTCGAAATCTACATGTACGCCCTTATTTTACAAGTATCTATAACAAAAATGATATATATATATATATCATACATACTATATATACGAGGGGTATGCACCTGTGTGTGTGTGTGTTTATTTTTTTAAAATTAGGGTCCGTGGTTTATCTTGTGCAATAATCAACTTTGATTATTTACGTATGTGTTCAAAGAGAGATTACTGCACATGAAAAATCTGACTAATATAAGATGATCGAGCAACACGTGGAAACAAAATTGATTCCAAGTTAGGATGCACGAAGAAATCCCTTTTGCCAAGTAAAGGCCTGACTAGTGAATAATTTGTTAATATATATTTAAAAGTGATTTTTAATTAGATGATGAAAACCATATATGTCCATGATGAGTTATAGAACCTAATTAATAAGTTGCCCAAATCTCCTATACAAAAAAGCAACTTTTTAAGAATTTTGTTTAAATAAAAAAATCTTAAAAAAATGATGTATCCATCAAAATTGTCCAAATATATTTCATAAGAATTAAGGAATTCAACATTTTTAAATTGCATGCAGATTATTTACGTAAAATATATAATAAAGTAAAATGATTTTTTAGTCATGGCACAAAAAAAAATTAATTATGAGGAAAAACTTTTAGGTAGCTAATTCGATTTCTTTATTTTATGAGAAAGTAACATCAATCGGAGTAGTTGAACAAATATTATAATAAAATATGCAACTTGGATAGGTTTGCGAGTTCCACCAACTAGCATACGCCACACAGGGCTCGTGAATCAAATCGGTTGCCTTTGTGTGAATGAGAGAGTGATTACTGCTGCTTGTGTTAAACCTGGATGATATAGCACGTAAGTATTTCTCCAATAAAGTTGGTTCTGATGTTGACGTTGTGCCTAAAGTTGTAATACGTCTATAAATGCTGTAAGTTCGGCTTTAGTTGAATGGTCAAATGGGAGAATTGCATTTTTCGTTTCCAAGCAGAGGCATCGTTCAGAATTGAATACTCATGAGTTAGGACAAATTTCACTTACAAGTTCCGATCCAAATGGTTAAAAATTACAAAGTAACTCTCAGTGATTGTAATTTCTTTTCATTCTGCAGGGATTTTCTGGAATTTAAAACTTAGAATAAGGTGGGTTCGTTGCTTGGGTTGAAAATGGACTTCCATTAGAACAGTGAATTTGCTGGGAGTTCCATGAATTTGTGATTCAAACACTTCCCCCAAGGCACTAGCGTCTTTAAGTTAGATTTCTTATTGTTCACATTAGATTTCTTTTTGTTTTTGTTGTCAAATCGCCTATTATACCCTTACATACATGGTTACCAGACACCTAGGGAGAGGCGGATTACAGGTGAATCATTTTTAATTTGTCATTTATGTTGATTATCATTATGGTTATTTATTTTAATTTTGATTTTGCATTTTCATCATTATTGTCATTGATTTTCTTATAATTAGTTTTAGGGTTAAAATGTGGCAATAAATAGCTCTCACATATCTCATCTCACTCGGTTATTGATTTAAAGGAAATAATATTCTCTTTCTATCACTCCTTCCCTAATCTCTTTCTCTCTTCCTCTTCTCCATTTTCTCACTTTCTTCACATTCCCCTAACTCATCCTACATCATTAGGTGATGATAAATGCTATAATCAGGCTTATGGGTCTTTCATGTAGAGGAATCTGATTGATCAAGTACAAAGAGCTCATACTCGAGTGCTGAGTAGTGTTGAGTCTTCTGCACTTGCATTCCTATTTGAGCATGAGTGAGAGTGAGGTACTGAGGCTTCAGAACTTGAGTGAGGCTTCTCTCACTTGAGTAAAACATCTTGCACTCGACTACTATACTATTGGGATTAGAACATACATGTAGTAGAAGAAACGATTACAAATTAAAATTTTTTTAATCCCACGTATGGATTTCCCAAAGGCATTTAGACTGAGGAGATATTGTAACACATTTTCGATTCTTGAATTTAAATATTCCTTCGCGTTAGGAAATATTTTAGTTCACAACGCCCACGGTCTGCTCAAGCTTATCCGTGTTCTTGAACATGATCTCAAGGAGCCGATGCTTATGATCATCTCCCTCTATTAGTTTCCACGCAAACAGTTCCCAATGATAGAAGCATGCTAGCGCCTTTGACATTTCACTCTCTCTAATGTTGCTGTGGCTTAAACCAAATTCAAATTACATACCTCTGTTGCTCATGAGCCCTCATATTTATAGATCTCATGGAGTGCATCATAATTCAAGATTAATCTTTATTAATCTTAAAAATCTGAATTTGATAAAGATATAAAGATATTCAATATTAATCTTTATTAATCTTGAAATTAGACTTCAAAAGGATATTCAAGATTATCTTCATTAATCTTGAAATTTGAATTTAAGAAGATATTCAAGATTAATCTTGATTAATCTGGAAATTTAAATTTCAAGAAAGATATTCAAGATTGATCTTTATAAATCTTGAAATTCTAAATTCAAAAGATATTTATGATTAATCTTCATTAATCTTGAAATTCGAAATCTAAAATTCAAAACTTGAAATTCGAATTTTGGTAGTTTTAATTTAAATTAATCATATTTGATCAAATCATATCCATATAATTAATCCAAATAATAAGTCAATGAACTTAATTTATCTTTATAAATTAAATATGAATATCAATGTTAGTTATTTAATTTATTAAATAAATTAAATACTGAAACTAACATATAATATTGTTGTAATAATATATATAATTTGAATAAACCCTAGAATTAAAGCTCATGTTCGGCTATTCTAGCATGCGACCCTGTACGCCCTAATGAAGTTGGCAATGGACTAAACTCAGTACTAGACTACATGTTGAAGTGCCTTCTAACAAGACGTTGTGACTGGCCCAATCATATGAGGATTATTAACACAACACAACTTTTCATACAACCACATCATGTCACTTTTGTCACACGATATCTTGGTCAAGAATGAGGCGTTGATGATGTTATCCTCTTATTTCTAACAATGACTTTCTCGATCCTTGAGCAGTCTGATCATATAAATGAAAATTCCTTTTCATTACAGTATAGCCATACATTTTTCAGACTCACTCATCGAAGGGCCTCGTAATATCTAACAGCTAATGCGAAGGACAAATCTCATCTTAATCACTTATATTCCTCCACATCAAAGACCCCTAAGGCCGATTATAGCCTTTATCATCACCCGGTCAAAGGTAACTTTTGACTAAGTCAAAACTTTACAACTCCCATGTAGGAATCCATGATGATCTAAAGTCAAAGGACGTGGTGACATGATTACATATGATATAAGCTAACGACTTAATATATGCAGCTTTCTCATAGCAGGTTGGTCCAACACCTTATACTCTTACAAGTGCCTATGACTTTGACTCATATCTCTATACCTTATTAAAGGCATATTGGTATTACTTTATCTTTGATCCCACATAGATAATCGACGATCAAGGACATTTAGGATAATCTTCATAATAAACATACAAAAGCTATTATATCTAAATAGAGAAAATACATTAAAATAAATAATGTCTAAGGTATAATGATTGATCCCTAGGGTACAATTTCCAACATATACTTGAGTGGCCTTGAGTGTGTGACACTAAAGGTGTAATACTCAAGTGCCTTCTAGCTTAATCTAGTGTGATACTTACGAATACTTTAATCCTTACTTGAGTGTACTTTGAATTGTTTGAGTAAAACATCATTTTGAAATGTTACTTCGAGTGTGCAAACTTTTACTCAAGTGTTTAATTTTAAAACCTTATGATGCTATACTCAAGTGAGAAATACTTTGCTTGAGTGAAAATGTTTTCCAAAAATATTTTTATGAGTACGAAAAATTTCTACTCGAGTGGAAAGAGAACACGCTCATATATTATTAATAAATATCAATTTTCAAGTTTAATTATACTATAATGTAATGATAATTCCTGCAAAAACTAAAAATACATTTATTATCATCAAAATATATGTATCAACTAAAAACCATGTTTTCAGTTAATCACAATATTTGAATAGTTATTCCCTACATTTCATTAGCCGTTAA